>SRPQ01000566.1:0-15527 GCA_018360075.1 Claviceps cyperi
CCCCCCCCCCCCCCCCCCCCCCTTTTAAGTCCCTTGAACCATAGAAGAGAAGAAGTTTTGTGTGTGTTGTTGAGATGATCTGAACTAACTAGATTCTTGCAGCCCGAGGACTGTCTCCTATACGGTGCAGCCGAGATGTTCTTGTCGCCCGAGACAGCCATCGTTCAGCACTCGACGGGCGTGATGCAAATCACCCACGACTACTTTGAAAATGGCATCACTTATTTCACCAACCTCATTTACACGGCCATTCGATTTTCCATCAGTTCGGGAGAGACTGCACCGTTTGTAGGACACAACGCGTTCCTGCGATGGCCAGGTACGACTCCCGGCCCTTTTTCTCGAAACAAAGACTACAAGTCGACCTTGACACTGCAGAACTGACCGTACTTTAGCTGTCCAAGACGTTGGTGTTCCCGAAGAGGATGGCTTTGTGTCCTACTGGTCTGAGAGCCACGTCTCTGAAGACTTTGACATTGCTCTTCGCCTCCAAATGGCAGGCAACACAATTCGCATCGCCGATTACCACAACAACGCCTTTAAAGAAGGTGTTTCGCTTACCATCTACGACGAAATCAACCGCTGGCAAAAATACGGGTACGGCGTCAACGAAATGATCTTCCACCCCATCCACCGCTGGTACAAAGGGCCATTCACCCCCCTTTTTTACACATACATCACATCCAACATCATGCTCTCCTCCAAAATCTCTATCCTCGCCTACATGTGCTCGTACTACGCCCTCGGATCGGCGCTCTTCCTCACTTCCCTCAACTACTTCATCGTCGGTTGGTTCCGCGATGACCTCGCCTCCGTTTACCTCACCTCATGGGACGTCTTCCTCTCCCTCGTCGTGGTTTTCAATGCCGCGGGACCCATCGCCCTAGCCATTGTGCGTTACCGCACCGGCGAGCAGCCCCTCATCAAGGCGATGATGGAAAACCTCAAATGGATTCCCATGATGACGGTGTTTTTCGGCGGCATCTCCTATCATATCAACACGGCGCTGCTGGCGCACTTTTTGCACATAGACATGCAGTGGGGATCCACGTCCAAGGAAAAGGAGGACAGCAATTTCTTCCAGGAGATGCCGCGAATCTTCAAGACATTCAAGTGGATGTATCTCTTACTTGCGGTATTGGTAGGCATCATGGTGTATCTGGGGGCATTTGCGCCGGATGATTGGGCGATTAAGGATTTCACCGTGATTGTACCCATGGGGATGACGGTGGGGTTTCATATATTGTCTCCTTTGGTGTTGAATCCGAGCTTGATGATCTTTGCTTATTAAGAATGAGACTGAAGAGGAGAAGCATTTGGCGTGTTCATGTTTGTATCGGGGGTATTCATGTTGTAAGATCCATGTACACAGGGACCAGGGTACTTTTGTAGTTATGACGTGTAAGAGTTGAGGAAGAAGACAATTTGATCATCATGAGATAATGGATTCATCTTTGCGCCATGCAGAAGCGTCATCTGGTCTTGCTCTACACGCCTGGACTGTTTAGTTGAACAAGTTTCGACTGGTGAACCAGAACATCTGGAGCCGCGTACGTGTCATGCACTGTCATCACTTTCGTCTTTGATCCATTCATGTGAGACAGCAACACATGTATGTACACCGAACCCCCTGCCAAGACAATGTCTACATTATCCCACCGAGTCCGCCGACCACATTCCGTCGTCCGATACACATCTGAACGGCGAATATATACAGGTAAGGTAGGGGGGGATGAAATTGAATCGCCCGCCAGTATGTAATCGGTTCGTGGCAACTTTGCGGAAGAGTCGAGACCACCTTTGCTCGGGAGGGTTTCACCCCAAATCCCGATTTATGTAGTTATGTAGTTAACATATAATTATATAATATACATGTGTAACTACACGCTTTCTATACTGTATCTTCATATGGACTAGGTAGGTATGTATACACATACAGAGCATGGAACGTTACCCATTTTTCTCCCTGCGTTAAAGCCACTACACCCGCACGCAATCATGGCTTGACTTGACGCAGCTTGACGCAGTAATACACCTGACCCATGGAGCAACACCCCCGCCAAGCTACCTACCTAGGTACATCGGTGCCTACATACCTGGGGTACCTCCTCATGTAGGTCTAAGGTACCGTCAGAGCTTAATGGCGGCGCCGCATCAGGAACCAGGATCCAGGGACCAGGAGTGTGCAGCATAGGTATGTAGGTAGACATTATCAAAGACGTTTCCCCCCAAAGAACATGTGGGGTAGTCGCACTGGTGAGTGGTGACCGTCGGATGAGATTTTTTTTCTCACCAATGGAAGTCGTCATCGGGATGCAAACTCGAGTAGATTCATGGGGTCACCGGAACATGGAATAAGATGGGGTATATTGTGTGATTTTTTTTAGTTTGACAAGAAAAGTAGTGGTGGGAAACCCGGTTGCTTAGGGTTCGTTCGCCGCTGAGGCTGCCATTCAGAGTATGAAGACAGCTAGTGTGGATGCTGAACCCGTGAGAAGATAGGTAGGCAGACAACATTGGTAAGACTGGCGAGACAGGACTCCCTCCCTACGATAAAAAGAAACGCTTTTCTTCTTACGCATACATACATGTATGTACACATGTATACGTATCTGTTTGTCCCTCCAACCCATCTAGTCATCGTCCAGGTCCTTAGGAGTCCTCGTCCGGACTTTCTTCCCCTTCCCCATTCTCGCACCCCCCTTGAAATGCTTCTTGCTACGCCCCAAGGTCACGTCCTTGGGATCTAGTCCATTCTCCAGCGCGACCGCAGTCCGCGCCTTGCGGCCGCTGAGCAACTTACCGGCGGCGAGGCCCTGCTCGGTGTATTTGAAGTTAAAGGGCATACTGGCGTGTCCTTGTGTGCCTTTACCACCGAAGAAGCCAGCGTCGAGTCGCTTTGTCTTGGGTCCCATGGGAAAGGCGGGCTGCCCGTCTAAATCTGTGGGGGCGAGGCTTTCATCGTCATCAGCTTCTAGTGACAGGGAATCCGTGGCGGTCACGAGGGCGGCTCGTCGCTTTTCGGGGAGGTTGTCTTGGCCGTAGAGTTCGCGGTTGAAGGCCCTGGCGTCGTCAATACCGGGAGGGGGGTGGACGAAGAGAAGTTTGCCGTTGACGTAGTCCTTCAGGATGTAGCGCGAGGCCCGGGCAATGTCGGGCTGGCCCAGGCCCTGGGTGCAGAATCCTCGAGCAGTGGCATACGCGCGGAGGAGCTCCTCTGCAGTGGGCACGCCTGTGCCTCCTTCTTCCAAAGCTCGCATCTTGATGTGAATACCGTAGATGGCTTCCAGGAATGGCCGGGGCACGCGCTGGGCGACGAGGCCTACGGGTCCGTTGAATTCTCTCATCTGGTCAATGGGCAATACTCCGTTGCAGACCAGGTCCGCCTTGGTGAAGGCGAAGTTCGGGAAAACAAGTCCTGGACAATCGCAGAGAATGACGTCGTCGCTGAGGTGGATGGTTTGGAAATGCTTGGTCTTGCCTGGGGTGGACGAGACGGAGACTTTCTTAGCCCCAATCAAGGCGTTGATGGTCGATGATTTTCCCACGTTGGGGTACCCAACCAGCCCTACTTGCAACTTGTGATTCGCGCCTATATTTACTCGTTGGGTCAGTAACAAGCGAAACTTCAATGTAGTCTGCATGTAGAAATGAAATAGGAGAGATAGGGACGAAGGAGGAGGAAAAGTTCAAAATGAAAGAGGGAGGGAAAACTCACCCGCATCTTTTGGCGCATGTTGCAGGAAAATGCTCTCGAGTTCGTCGACCGTCAGAATTTGAGTATCTTCATCCTCGTACTCATCCTCGTCACCACTTGTCAGGGCAGTATAGCCTTCGGCCTTTTCGCCTTCAAGCTCCTCATCCTGATCCTCATCCTCCGAGGATTCATTGTCGGCGGCTGGTTTCCCACCAGGACGAGAAAGATGCTGGGGAGTGTCGTCCTCAGAATCTTCTTCTTGATCTCGGGCTTCAATCATCTCCTTTGCTAACTGTGCCGAGAAAAACTTGTAGGAAATGCCAGCTTGTTTGAGATGCTTGGCCCAGGCCTTGCGCTGCATAGGCGTCATCATGTCGGCCTTGTTAATGAGCAACAAGTTTTCCTTCTTGGGGTCGATATCCTTGACATAAGACTCGAGATCTTCTGACCGAAAGAGCAGGGGGTTTCGGGCATCGACAATCTGAACAATGAGATCGGATCTCTCGATGACTCTCCATAACTGACGCCACACTTCAAGATTCCTCTCAAATGGTGTCATCAACAAATCGTTGTTCTCTTCCAGCTCAGCTAGTCCTCGTCTCCAGCTCAAGAAAGCCTCTCGCTCTGCAACGTCCAATTCCTGCGGAGTCGTTGTGGCATCCCACTTTGGCCGTCGAGGAACCGTGAGGCGGTTTCTGTGCTCCCGATGTCTGCCAAGAACAGCGCGCTCTTCGTTTGCAGATAAGAGATATGGATTCTTCTGGTCGGTGTGGATGATCTTGACGTTGTTCATCTTTTCAGCCGTAAAGTCTGTACCCGCCAGCTCGGCCGTGGCCAGGAACTCGTCCAGGGCGCCTTGCTCTGTAACAGAGCGCATCTTGACCCACGCGGCATCTTGCTTTTCGTTGACGAGGTACTGCTCGCCGGTCGCGTGGTTTGTCCTTGTGATGGCTGTGGATTTCTTCCTGTCTGTCCCCTTGCCTTTGCCGAAGCGATCGTTCATCAGCGCATTGCCGAGCCCAACGCTCTTCTTGGATTTTGCGAGAACCATTGTGGCGGCTTGCGTGTGGCTCCTGCGAGCCGTGCTTCCTTTTTGAAAAGTCAGATGCGGAAGTCACCAAGTTGTCTGAGGACGGAAAATCACAAGTGGACTGACAGTCCGATGTGGTTCTGTATTTTTGGGCGCGGGAGTTCTGAGGATCAATTGGGATGAGAAGTCTTGGGTTCAAAGGTGCTTCCGCACTGGCAGGCTGATTAATGCGTCACAAGAGGGGCAAAATTTCTTTCCGAGAGGTGTTGCTTCTTTCCGACACTGTACACCGTCAGGGACTTTGCGTATCAAGCACAGTCTTATCGTGGCGCACACTGTACGAAGACTTATCATCAGAACGAGGGCCGATTCTTTTTTTTTGTACGGCGGCAAAGCCTTCTTTCCACCTTGACGGCCAGCAGTTCCTCTTGACACATCCGTTGCCCAGACACTGAACGTCAAAATGCCTCGAGGAAAGTGGATGTAAGTTGACCCTCGACTCAATCTTGTTCAAGCTTCGCGCCTCTGGCTCAATTGTTTATTGTAACTCATTTCTTGATTCTTAATTTGTGTAGTGATAAAAAGACGGCCCAGCACTTCACGCTGGTCCATCGGCCGCAAAATGACCCTCTCATTCATGATGAGAGCGTCCCATCCATGGTGCTGAAGCTGTCCAATGCCAAGCCCGGGTCATCGAAAGTGAAGCATCTCGACGATTTAGCATCAGAATTTGGCTCAGAGGCTGGCGAGATTCGAGCGAACGAGGGTGAGGCTGCCAGTCACGGCGTCTACTATGATGACACCGAGTACGATTACATGCAACATCTACGCGACCTGAATGCTGGCTCTGGGCAGGTTGTGTTCATCGAGGCTACCGACAAGACGAAAGGAAAACAAAAAGAATCGCTAGAAGATGCATTGAAGAAGCTGGATTTGGAAAAGAAATCAGGGCATCTATTCGATGATGAAATCCTTCCGTCCAAAAATTTGACGAGAGCAACATATCAAGTGCAACAGGAAATACCCGACGCTATTGCGGGCTTTCAACCTGATATGGACCCTCGACTACGGGAAGTGCTGGAAGCTCTGGAGGACGAGGCATATGTGGACGAGGATGAGGATATATTCGAAAGTCTCACCAAGGATGGGATCGAGATTGATGAATATGAATTTGATGATGAAGAATTCTACGATGACGAGGAAGGCTGGGAATCCGATGGTACGGCTAAACCAACCAGGGAATACAAAGAGGATATCCCAGATCTGGTAGAAACATCAGAGGATCCTGAAGTAGGGCCGTCGCAAGACTGGATGGAAGACTTCAAAAAGTTCAAAAAGGAGCAAAAGTCGGGCAGGACACCAGCAGCAGCAGCAGCAGCAGCAGACGCAGCGCCATCACAGTCGGAAGTCCATTCCACCTGGACCACAACCACCAATGGCGGGAGGAAGAAGAAGAGAAAGGGCGCCATGACCAATGCTTCGAGTTTTTCAATGTCTTCATCTTCCCTGGTCCGGACAGAACAGATGAATCTTCTGGATGCTCGATTCGACGTTCTCGAGGAGCGATATAATGAAGATGACGAGAATGACATGGCGTCAGTGTCTCAGGTGTCGACAGTATCGACAGTAGACGGACCCATGAGAAAGGACTTTGACAGTATTATGGACGACTTCCTCGGAAGCTACACAAAGCCTGGCAAGAGAACGTCCAAGAAGTCAAAAGCCCAGACTGGCCTGGAGCAACTGGAAGAGATACGACGAGAGCTTGGGCCGCCGCGCATCCGTGGGCGCCACGTCCAAAGTTAGAATGTAGAGAACCAGGTGCCACTGCTAGTGTAGTTTGTAATGACTGACGAAATCGTTTGCGCGATTCTCTCCATTGCCACTCGCACCGTTGTAGCGAACATCAGGTGTGTCGCAGGGTATATAGGGGTATACACCGCACATCAGAGTGGCCAGACGGCTGCGCCCATTCTTTTGTGCGATAAGGTGGCCCGGCCCCACATCGCAACATCAAGGTATGGTTGCCAGGGCCAAGGCACAAGAGTGTGCGCGACCAAAGTTAACATACGCATCCGGCTCTGCACTGACTTCAGAAAGTGAGCCGGCGGAGCAAGAGGACCATTACGTACTTCGTAGGAGCGAGAAAATCACATCATTGTGTGTCATATTGCGCATGACGTCTAGAAAGGCAGTACCACGAGGATCGTGTTGTTGTGGACTTGCATCACGTGAGCGAGGACAGAGAAGGCCAGAGCTCACTTGATTGCGAATAGCTTCCACACAATCCTCAGCCGCGCCTCTAGACAACGCCCGATAACACCCAACGACGCACAGGAATCTGTGTTCGGACGTCCTAAATCTGCTCCTGATGTTCAAATTAATATCGTAGTCAGATGCGACGTGTGTTGCACCACGAGCCTCCATGTTTGCGTCCTTCGCCCAAGGCAGGTCTGGCACGGCGCCAAAACACAATCCATTCGCAGCCGTACCCTCCGAGGGCGAGACGAGTTCATTTGGCGGCTTCGGTGCGGGCAATCGCAACCAGCAGAAACCGACGTCCAATAATCCCTTCCAACGCAATGACGACGCTGGCTTAAACGGCGGTACTGCCGGACAGCAGAAGGGAAAGCGAGGAGGTCGAGCGGATGGCTTTGCCGCCAAGTCTCGCGGCGCAGGCAAAGAAGGCCGCGGGAAGACGCGTACGCGCCACGATGCTGACCGAGAAAATGTATTCCTTGCCCGACAGAAACCAGCCGATCAAGGCTCTGGGCGAGCTGTGTCGCTATCGGTCGATTCCTCCGAGTCCGAGTCCTCAGAAGCCGCAGACGAAGTGAAAGTGGTGCCCTACAATCCGGCAGACCCATTGGCAAAAAAGGTGTACGAGAGGCTGAGAAGGGATGGCATTAGCCCACCGCCGTGGCCGTCGCAACCGGGAAACCCGAATCACAAGCAGGCCATGGCAAGATTTCGAGAACAATATGAAGCTTATCGCAAAAAAGTTCGAGTTTCATTGACAAAAGCTGGTCTGATCGACGACCCAGAGAAACGAAAAGCCCTCAGCGATGCCATCGAATTTAAGGGAATATGCGAGGATATGTGCCCGGAATTCGAAAAGATTACGAGAATTACGGAACTAGATGTCGTTCAGGCAGAGAAAGATCCTAAGACAACCTACGCGAACACAAGCAAAATGGTGAAGAAGCTGGCGCGCTCAGCTGCTGGACAAGAAGCCCCTCTACCAATGGACGTTCGGTCTATCCCTTCTCTCCGAAGGACACTGGACTATCTTTTGGACGATCTTTTGCGGGACGACGGCAATCTTCCTGTCGTTCACGGATTTCTTTGGGACCGAACGCGTGCTATTCGTCGAGATTTTTCCTTCTTTTCGTCACTCACGCCTGAAGAGACAAAGACACAAGTCTACGTGCTGGAAAACATTGCTAGATTTCACGTCACATCTCTGCATCTTCTATCACAGGAAGGCAAGGCCCCGGAGGACTTTGTTCAGCAACAAGAGCTCGAGCAGCTAGGAAAGGCCCTGCTCTCTTTGCGAGACGTTTACGATGATTGCGGTGAGCAGGGAATCACGTGCGAGAACGAATCCGAGTTCAGGGCATATTACCTCTTATTTCACGCCAAAGATCCCAGCGTTTTGGAGACCCTTCAGAGGCAATGGAAATCACGTCACTGGCGCGACTCTGACGAGGTCAGAACGGCGGTATCCTTGGTCGAAGCCTTGCAAAACACACACGAATCCCATGGGCCAATTAAGGCTGGACCTTCACTGGCTGCTTCGGCCGCCTTTCAGACCTATTTTCGAATTGTGCAAGATCCTCAAGTCTCCTACACTATGGCTTGCTTTGCCGAGTGCCATTTCCCTCAGCTTCGAAGGTCGATACTACAGAGTTTGAAGCGAGCGCTTACTCGACCCAAGACTACTGCTAAAGATGTGACAGCGGCAGCGCTCAATGAATTTCTTCAATTCGATACTGTTCAACAAGCCATAGACTTTGCCGAAATGCACGACTTGGAATTCCAGTCGAACCCGGAGGACCCTTATGATATAGAAGGCAGAATATTAGTTTTACGTGACAGACGGTCGCTGCCTCATCGCAGGCTCCAGCATCATTACTCTGAAAATATGGTGGAACGAAAACGAGAACGCAGACCACTGCCGGAGGTGATACACCGGACTGTGTTTGAACATGCACAAATAGCTCCGCAGCTTTACGGACTAGGGGATGAAGGGAGTCTATTTGTCCAACAGGGCGATGGCTTCGGGGTGCAACAATTCAACCCGTCCGCAGGACCAAGTAGTAGTGGCTCATTTCAGAACCCGTGGCCTGCAGTTGCGCCAGAATCTAATGCCTTTGACAATCAACAAGGTAAGAGAGCCTTCAATGAGCACTGAAGCCGGAAGCAAGACATCACTCAACAGTGAAGTTGGATTAGCACCAGGGGAAGAGACTGACTGACTTATCACAGCCTCAAATTCGGGTTCTCCTGGCGCTGGTAGTCAGCAAGCATCCACGACAGGAAACACTCCATTCGCCTCTGCTTTTACCAGTTCCAATCACACTGCCTCCACTGGATTTTCGTCGTCTACTGCGCCATTTTCCTCTTTCATGGCGCCGAAGAATGATGTCGCATCGACAACGGGAACAGAGACCCTTGGGACATCTTCCCAGCCGTCAGTCAATCCATTTGCTGCGGCGCCAGCATCATCGTCGCCCAAGTTCTCATTCGGAGACCAGACCACGACTTCTTCAAATGCATTCCCGACCTCTCAGTCCGCATTTCCTCCCATACCCAGCAGCCAGACAACAACGACGACTTCGAATTCATCGCTCTCCATGCCACCGCCACCCAAACCTCAGCCAAGTCTACAGGCGACGTCTCCCTTTTCCAACACTAATTCACAGATTTCGTCACCTTTCCAAGCATTTTTTCCTGTCCAGGACCAAAACACCACTGTCCCGGGACAATCGTCGACGGCTCACTTCGGCACGGTTGACGGCTTACAGCCGGCGTGCTCTTCCACCGCATCTGTCTTTTCGGGAGCACAGAAAAGTACTACTAACGCTGTCGAGTCGGCGTCTTCACCGCCCATGTCGCCCCGGTCGACGGATGACCTAAAGCGTGCTCCCCCTTCGGCCACCACGCCAGCTTTGCGCGACACCGTTGCGACTTCCTCGGACCAAGCCGCTCATCCTTCTCCTGTGGATATCTCAGCTCAGGCTGCTGGCTCTTCAAGTAAAGGGACTGGTGCACAATCTACGGGATCAGCTGCCCCTCTTGATTTTCCACGAGACCCAATGGGTGACTTTACAAAATGGTTTGTGCAGGGTGACCAAGGCCTTTTGGACCAGTTCCAAACCTACATGGTGGACGATATCGTCAGTAAAACGTTTGCAACTTTTCAAGAAGACACTGCAGAGAAGTGGCGGAAAGAAGAGGAGGATCGCATCAATGCGGAGGTTGACGAGTTTAGAAGATACAACTTGTCGCTCAAATACTTTTACCGGTGGAAACAAAACGCCAGGGAAAAGCGTCTCCACGCTCTTCGCCGAGGTGGCCGGGATCGGCTCCGCGCATTCTACGTTGCACACCACGCGGCGGAGCGAAACGCGAGACACGAGGCAGTCACAGCCAAGCAAGTCGCCGAGAAGCGAGCAGATCATGCCAGTGCTCATCGTCAAGAAGAGTTCATGGACATGATCAAGCGCAACAAGAAGACGATCAGAGCGGAGGCAAGACAAAAACAGGCTTTGCTGTCGAGGAGGGTTGGGATGCCTTTGAATGTAGCTACTGAGGGGCGAGGAGAGGAAGATTCAACTGTGCAACAGGAATTTGGCGGGTCAAGAGGCAGCTCGAATGCCTCGAGCTACCGGTCTGGAGACTCCTTCCTTGATCCATTGAAAGGGAAATTTGGTGCCAAGACGAGAGCTTTGAGAGACGCGTTTCTGGGCAAGTCTGAAGGGTTTCGCCGGTCCTTGCCCTCTATCTCGTCGATGGAGAGCGACTCGTCTTCTGTAAACGGTCCCACTACCAGCAATGCATCGTCGCGGTGGAAACTCAAAGCCATGGGCATTGAACAGCTGCCCGATGGCACCGCAGTGCCCGTGTCGATGGCACACGACATGAGGTCTCGACCAAAATACTACTCTAGCATTGGTCTTGGCGCTTCTCTAGACGGGAGCTCATTACGACGAGCCTCAGTCGGTGGCGGAAGTCGAGTTCTTGATTCTCCATCAAGGAATATGGCTGATTCTCCACTAAGAACGATGGCCGACTCTCCAATAAGAACGATGATGGACTCCCCAATCAGGAAGATGGGCATTCCCACGGTGGACGACGGACTGGCCAACAGAAAGAGGAAGCGATGGTCGGAAGGCTTCCAGGAAGACGCAGGGGTAGAGGTAGAAGAAGGAGGAGGAGGAGTCGAACAGAACCTGCCGAATAATGTGGGGACTCCGGAACGCAGCAAACCGAAGCGGATCATGAGCGAAGCCGAGAAACTCACCAACGAGCTCAAAGCAATGCGGCAGGAATTAGAAAATGAAACGGAGTGGTTTAGATCTCAGAACGAGCGGTTTCGGAGCGAGTCGCGAGGTCCTGAGGCGCGGGCGGTGTGGTTTGATGATGGCATATGAATTGGCGTTTTAGGGGTTCAGGTCGTTAATGGTATTGGTACACTTTGAACATCAAGGGTTTGGAAGGGGATACAATGACTATAAATACGTAAAATTATATCCAGTTAGACAACTTGGGACGAAGAAGATAAACAAATGTTGGTGGCCTGTGGTGGTCACCCCCTGTACAGCCCGTGTTCCCCATGGTCCCCTTCGTTGTGAATGCCCGATTTTGAAGTTTGGCACGATTAGACATCACGGGGTTTCTTGAGGAGGTAGCCCTAACGGAGAAGTTACGTAAACAGCTTCTGACGTGACGGATGGGAGCTGTGCTTTCTTTTATATGCTCGTGTGCGTGTCCATACCTTTCATCTGTGCAGAAATGCAGTGGGGTGGGGTGTACTATGGACGATGATCCCGGACAATGAAGAGTTGGGCACGTCACGAGTTTAGGCCGAAAGGATGATATCAGCGTTGATGTTGATGACTTTATAGATCTACTCGAGGCGTGCTCCTTGTACGATTTGCGCTTTTTTTTGGCTCCTCCTTATGCTTCTTAAGTTCTTATCTTATGCTTCTGAAGCCTTCCATGGCGAGACCCGCGGATAGTGGAAAACAGAGAGAAAGTATAGGTTTACCTATGTAGATGGCGATGGGCATCTTGTTCAATATGTGGGCGCGCCATTTGTCAAGCTCGAGCCGGATCAGGCACGCTTCCGACTTCGAAGACAGAATCGTCTGCGCAGAGCGCTTTCTTCCTCCTCCCTCTTCGATCCGCCATGATTCCGATCCGGGCCCATTCTGGAGAGCATCATCTTTTCCAGTACCACACCATCAAAAGACAAATCATAGGTAGCAAGAGCCATGGAGACGTTGGGACATACTACTCCTCGGCTCAATGCATGCCATCTGCTCAATGGACCACAACAAGCATGTCACAAATGCTGCAAAGCCACCACATAGAGTCATGCGTAGTTCAACAGCCCTCAAGTACTTTGTCGTGCCAATAAACGCCAATTGCCAAGTCTCACAAAATACATGATACAGCACGACCGTCCCACGCGTCAACATAGTAGAAAAAAAATACATGCAGATCAAGAAAACTCCCGAGATTTGCCCTTCTCCCCGTGTCGAATTCAAGGGAAGTAAATAAGAGACAGAACAAGAAACACGGAGCCAAGCCAGGCATATTCAACAGAACAAATTAGTCGCTGTCATCCTCAGAGGCAGCCTCGCCCTTCTTCTTGTCCTTCTTGGCTGCCTTGGCTGCCTTCTTCTCAGCTCGTCTTCGCTTGCGCTCGGCCTTTTCATCGGGCGTCTCGGCCTCGGACTTCTTTCTCTTCTTCTTATCGCCGTCGACATCGGCCGCAGGCGTGGCATCCTCCATCTTGGTGTCATCATCAGCCTTCTTCGCAGCGGCCGGCGTGGCAGGCGCAGCGGGGGCAGCAGAGGCATCCGCCGAGTTGAAATCCTTATACTCAGAGATCCACTTGGCAGGGGTACTGTCGTTGGGACGGCCGAATTTGTCCAGCTTGCCATCAGTCTTCATCTTCTTCTTCTCCTGCGCAACGGGGCCAAGACCCCATCGGCGAGGGTACAGGTCTCGCTCCATGATGCAGCGCTTGACCTTGGCGACGACGCCGTGGTCGCAGGTAGACATCTCAACCGTGGACATTTGCGCGATAGCCAGCGCGATAGCCTCGCCCTTGGTCGTCATCAAGACAACCTCTTCGTGGTGCTCAATGCCGGCCTCTGAAGAGTTTCGTCAGCATGCTATGGCCTATTCAGAACCGGATCAAAAAAATCCGTGTACATACCATATCTCAGAAGACCGGGAAGCATCAGCTTGGCACCGTAGCAGACAGCGTTGACGGCGCTGTCCTTGACGACAAGACGCTTGTACGAAGTCAAGAGAGTCTCGAGGGGAGAAATGACCCGGCGCAGGTAGGACTCGTCGCGCGTGTTATCCATGGTCCATTGCGCATCAAGGACATCGTGCAGGGTGACCATCTGTTTCGTCTCGTCCATGGCACCGCTGCGAACACGTCGCAGCTCCTGCATGTGAGCGCCCACACCGAGAAGAAGACCCAAGTGCACGCAAAGGGTACGAATATAGGTTCCGGCCTCGCAGCTGACCCAGAAAACACCCAGGTGGCGGTCATTGTCAAACTCAATGAGCTTGCTCTCGTGAATGGTTCGGATACGCAACTGACGTTTGACGGCAGAGATCAAGGGAGGACGCTGGAAGAGAGCACCAGTCAGGGTTTCGAGTGCGCGAGCGAGTTGGGGCTGGCCGCCAGGCAGCTTGTCGTGGAGGCGGATGACGCAAACGTATTCCTTTCCGGCACCCTGTTGAGACTTGACGAGACGGGTGGCACGGTCAATGCAAACAATCAAGCATCCAGTGACCTTAGGATCGAGGGTACCACTGTGTCCAGTCTTCTCCGCACTATTTCCCAGAAAAAATCGTGTTAGCCGGAGCAAAAATTGAATGCCAGCCCAAGAAAGGTTTCTTGATCTTGACTTGAATAATGGCCATGTATGCACCAATCAATCCCTCGATGACGCAGTTGACAGACAGTCGCATGAGAAAGGGCCGCGCACGAACCGAAGAATACGCTTCACCCAAGACACCACTTCGTGACTAGACGGGTTCGAGGGCTTGTCGAGGTTGATGACACCCGAGCTAATATATGACTTGATGTCTCGCATCAAAGGAGAGCAACCATTGGGAATAGGCGTGAAGTGACCGGTACGAACGAGCACTGCAAGACCAATTTTTCAAATTTGCCAAACTTGTCAGTCTTTAGGTTCTGCCAAATCTCCCATAGTCGCAAGCCTCCTCCAACATCCAAATGCAACTGGCTCGCGACGCGCCACGCGGTCAAAGCAGAGGGAAAGCTGTGTTCCAAGACCGGCCATTCGTCACTCACGCTTGTCATAGTTCTTGAGGAGGAGCGGCCATGAGCTCGTGTCCACTGCAGGCGTGGAAGCCTGGGGCTTGATGGTGTACTCATCCTCCGCCTTGTTGGTCGTAACAGCTCCCATGGTGATTTGAGTGTCCTGGAGAGACTGCTTCAATGTAATCAATGCAACCGAGAGCCTGCAGCCGATACAGGATAGCAGATCAGTGCGCACTCGTTATGGAGGTGGTTCGACGAGGGCGGTGCTTGACAGGTTCGTTGGTGATGAATCTCTCAACCAGCGAACTCTCGCGAATATTTTTTGAGTCGGATTTTTTCTTTGGTCTGTTCTTGGGCCTTGTTGTGGGGACTTTTTGAGCTTTGTGAATATGTGGCTGGTGGGCGGGACGCTAGGCGTGTTCGGGCTCGGCAGCGTGTCTGCAGCCACAATTTACAAATCACAGCCACAGTTGTTCGGCGCTCGATAGAAACAGGGAGACAGGATATTTAGACATTGGACAACTATGAAGTCAGTGATATTGAGTGACTCTCACGTACTCAGCTGGACATGGGATAGTATGGGTATCTATCCAAGTACCTAACTCTTGCTACAAGTGCACCCTGCAGTAGCTGATCCCACTTCCATGCGATTTGCATCAACTCGCGTCATGACGCCAAGTGGCGTCCGTCCGTCAGGTACCTAATCTTTCCAGGTCCAAACACCGCGCGAGAAACAACACGATGCCGTTGATGCCAGAAAAATGAAGGAAAATTGGAGTAGAGAGAAAGAAGGATAAAGAGGGGGAACGTAATCAAGAGAAAGGTTACAGATTCGTACAGTTCCAGCATCACCTCCTCAGCGCAAAAGAAGTAAGTGCTTGATTCGTTTCGAGGCACCATACCACCTCAAGCATTCCCATTCCCGCGATTGTCCACCATGTGCATCTCATACGCCTCTTCTTTGCTCTTACCTTTAGTATCAATAGGCGAGCCCCAAGTGTGTACAGGATTGTCCACCGCCGTTACCGCCGCCCCAATGGGTTGATTCGGTGTCAGGGCCACAGGCGGCCATTGAATAAGAGCAGCTTCCTGCGCACTAATAGGGCTGTTATACTGGCTCGAGTACGGTGAAAAGTGCCGAGAGAAAGATGTGTCGGATTGAGCCGTCAGTGGTGAATTGTGCCTGTTGGAATCGCTCCTCATGTCACGTGGTTGGGTGTGCAGCCTGATACGCTGATTGGCTGCCGCACCCACCAGAGCAG
>SRPQ01000567.1:0-15525 GCA_018360075.1 Claviceps cyperi
CAAGCAGCAAATTTTCAAACGTGATCCGAACATGGTGCATATGAAGAAGTCCCAGGACGCATTGGATCACCTTGAAAAATTGCGAGAAATGCTTGGAATGGATTGGAAATAAAGCTTGTCAACGAGCTTATCGACAGCATGCCTCGCTGTCTTCAGGCTGTGATAGATTCCGAGGGGTGGTATACCAAACATTGAGGCATTCAATTGATTAAGCCTTCGTAATTCTATAGACTTGCTTAATTATACATTTTTGGCATTTTTAATAGCCAGATTGCGGAAAAGTGAAATAAATAGGTGTGGTGATCCAAAATGGGTCCAATTTGGGTCCAATTTGGCGTTTCGCGTTAATCACTTGATGTGGCTGTATGTACTGTGACTTGTTGTCGCAGGGTATATAGGGGTATACACCGCACATCAGAGTGGCCAGACGGCTGCGCCCATTCTTTTGTGCGATACTTGTCCATTGGTTGACTGGTTCATTAGGTAGATTGTAACGGGGAATAAAAGCCGAGGAGTGCTTTGGAAGAAATCCATCTTTTATTTTTTATGTTTCAATATCATCTAGTTAGTTATCATTAGCGTCTCGTTCTTTATTGGCGAAGCTGTAGTAAAAGAAGAACAAATACCTACGCGCCAGTTACGATGGAAGGTCAAGTCAAACAGATGCGCCCTGGTGGAAAGAGTGCTCCGTGTACCAAGTCTATCCGGCGTCGATTCAAGATTCTACAGGGTCGGGGTTCGGTGACTTGAAGGGAATCATATCACGACTAGACTATCTGAGCATCTTAGGTGTCGATATCGTGTGGCTATCGCCAATCTTCAAGAGCCCCCAACTCGACATGGTACGATACCGGTCTCCTATAGCTTGCTCGTTGCCAAATGAACTCTTGAAACTCTGCCAGCACCCAGACGACTAGCTATAACCTTCACTTGTTCTGACGCTACTTGAGAATACAGGGATACGACATCAGCGACTACAAAGTAATACATCCTCTATATGAAGGCATTGGCGATGTGGACCTATCGCGAGATATGCTCCACGAGCGCGGCATGAAGCTTGTCCTCGAATTAGTCTTGAATCACACAAGCGACCAACATGAATGGTTTCAGCAATCATGAAAGTCCAAGGATAATCCCTACAGAGATTGGTACATCTGGAAACCAGCAAAGTTCGATGCGGACGGGAATCGCTGTCCTCCCAATAACTGGCAAAGTCACTTCCAAGGTGAGACATAGCCCATGCGAGGATTTCATGAAACGTAAAAGATCCTACTTCTCATTGTCTCAACTGATGGATGAAATGTTAGGAAGCGCTTGAGAATACGACGAAGCCACGGACGAATACTACCTGCGCCTCTTTTGCAAAGAGCGACCTGACCTGAACTGGGACAACCCGGCGGTCCGAAAGGCTGCCCACGATGTCATGCGCTTTTAGCTGGACCGCAAAATCGATGGCTTCCGAATCGACGTCATCAACTTCATCAGTAAGGATCCGTCGCTCCCAGACTCAAGTCAAAGGTTTCTGCACGGGACAGAATACTATGCTTGCGGGCCGCGCTGCCATGAATACCTCTAAGAGATTGGTGCCATTCTCAAGGAGTACGATGCCTTCAGCGTGGGCGAGATGCCCTGTGTGCACGACGAGAAAGAATTGATAAAGGCCGTTGCTGCTGATCGAGCTGAACTAGCCATGATATTTCATTTTGAACTGTAGGACGACTCAACTGCCCACCTCATACTCCCATGTGCCCTTCTCAAAAGCAGCAAAGCGAATATTCCCCTTTTCGAACCCCATTTCCGGCCACATCTCTTAACAGAATTTACATAGGATGGATCTTGACCATGGAGTTCAACTCCATGGATGTGCGTTCACGACAATTGAAAAGACATCAACGCGGCCTCGTAGGTGAATGACTCGACGTCGGTATTTCACATGTATCAACTGGCGCTAGAGAAGCGCAAGAAGCACAAGGATATTTTAGTTTACAGCGACTTCAAGTTGGTAGATGAGGCAAACGACAAGATATTTGCGTATAAGAGGTTTGCGTCGAATGGAGAAGCTGCCCTTGTCGTTTGTAATTTCAGCAAGGAGTCGGTGATGTGGACGATCTTTTCAGAGCCAAGGCGGTGCTGGTGACGTCGACTGGGAAGACACTGGATGATATGAATGCAGGGGAGATCAGGCTTGGTGCCTATGAGGCCATAGCGTTATTAATATAACGACAAAGTCAGAAAGAACAAAATAGATTCTAATGTGTATTGCCATCCTGACCTGAGAGCCAGTGGCACGCTCGTAGATTTTTGTCAATCATAAGAGCTGTCATGTCCACCATCATCTCGCCACTACACGCCGTTTCAACAACCGCTGAAGCGCGAGTTGCACACCCTGCCTGCCCCCTAGTCTCACCATCCTCCTTCCTTTCGTTACCAACGTTCAATGCTGGCACTGCAACGGCGCTGAATTTAGCCGTCCTCATGGACTAACTCGCCCAGCATCTTGCTGTCCTCGAGAATGATGATGGCCTCGTCCTCAGACACGTGCATGTCTTCCATGATCATCTGCACCGCCAACTCCGCCACCAACACGTTTTGAATGAATGAGGCAGATCCTCGGCCCGCTATGACTATATCGTCAACAGCCTTCTTCTTTAGTAAGTTGCCATATTCCTCTACCAGATAGTCACACATGATGTTGAACCCCCGCGGCCCATAGTAACCTGGGTTCATGTTGCCCTCCTTCTTTATGGACCTCGCCCTGCCGGTTTCAATGTTTCCCTTGTGGATTGTTCGGAAGTGGGAGGGCCTTCCGTTGATGATTGCGAGCAGCGGGGCACGATGCCGGGCAAATCTCGTTTCTATGCTGTCCCATTCCACTCGCGGGTAATTCTTCTGCTGCCAGGCTTCCTCAGCTGACTTCTTCTTATGTTCATGGCAGAACTTGGTCTGTAGGCGCACGTTGAGGCGTTTGCCCTTGGAGAAATCATGAAGCAGTTTTGCGTCAACTTCTTCACCGCACCATGGACAGACGGCTTCTGGTTTGGCCACCTCTACAACTTGGTTTCGGTCTCGCGAGCCCAGCTCACCGGAGGCGAAGTCGTCCATGTCGGAGAACTCAATCGATGACGACCGATAATGATTTTCATTTGGAATTTTCTGACGTTCTGATCTAGTTGATGACGCGGTGCTTTTCAACACTGCGCAGGGTGGGGAGAGTGCCCTATCCAGCTCCAACCGTTGCCCAAGTTTCCTGCGTTCCTTTCTGTAGCAAGATTTGCGAGAAGATGTGATCGATTCTGCCTTCGTCGATAATTTGTCATCAATGTCGTCCAGAGCCGGCACCAGTAGCAGCTTCTTTGGCGCGACTGGCCGCGGCGATGATTTGATAGCCTCCGGAAGTATCAGCAGCTTCTTGATCTTTGGCTTCTCTGGGCTTGATTGCGCAAAGTCTTCTGGTATCTGTATTTTGCTTCTGCATTTTTTCTCCTTGTCTGCTGTAACATTAGAACTTTGTTGAGCCAAGGAGGACCAAAACAGTTTCGCTGACTTACACGTGCCGATTTCTACGTCTTTTTCCTGCGAGCTTTGGCCCCTCTTGTACGTAATCTTGGACTTCTTCGTCTTTACGAATCCGTGAGTATTTGTGAAATGTTCACCGGAGCTGGGAGGGGGGGTCGGAGCGGCTTTCTCCCGCCGCGTCGCGGAGATACCCTTGCCCTTTTGTTGCCCTTTACTTCCAAGTGCAATCATACTCTTTCCAGATCCAACGGGCGAATTCTCTCTCTTTCTCGAGGTCTTACATTGCGAAGCTTCGCCCATTTGCGCTTTCCTGAATGCCGTGGTCTGTATGTCACCTCGCGTGGCCAGTTCGTCTCCTGAGCTCGAATCTTCGGCATTTGGCCGTGATAAACCTATTGCTCTTGACCGCTTCTTGATTTCCACCTTTGAGAAATTCCGGATGTCGTGAGCTTTTATTTGTGGTGTCCCAGCGCTTGACACGGGCGTTCGTGTGCCTAATCGATTGTCCTCTTCATCGCTAGAGACAGGTGTATCATCAATTGCCGTGGGCAATTTCAGTTTCTTGGGTTCAGGCTCTACTGGAGGGCTCTCCTGGAAATTCGATAAGAGATGATGCGCGCGCTGTCGTTTGCTAAGCCCAACCCTGACAGACCCCTTAGAAAGTCGATTGTCGAGCAATGGCATGGTGACCCGGTTCGTAGCGGGAGCCAGATTCGGTGAGCAAGGGCTTCTAGTAGAATAAATAATAACGGCACCGAGAGACTACATATGGCATGTCAGACTCGAATCATATATGCTGGTCAAGATATCCAAGTACACCAGGGCGAAAACGAAGGGCCAACGATGGCAACTGCGTCGTGACTTGCAGGAAACAATTAACAGTTTGGTGGTTCTAGATGACTTGTTGTGCAGGCTGTTCAAGAAGGTACATAGAAAAAGCCTTCTTGTGGCCGGCCCAAGTATCTGATTTCAGTTATCGCAGCGGCAATGTACGGAGTAAACTCGTGTGGAACCGACAATGTGGAAGCAGGATCAATGAGGCTGGGCAAAGCGTCGTACCGGTAAGCGTCCTAGTACGTCGTAGTAGTACGGCCCAACATTAGACCCGCTCCGGGAGAACGACTTCGTGTCAACCCGCCAATTCTACGGAGTAAATTCCAATCTCTTTCCTACAGATGTGCCGCAACGCCCATTTCATCAGATAACCATGCCCAAAACAGACAGCATTTCGCGTTCAGGTATTTTGACCTGCTGCTTACACAATTCAGTCCTTTTCATGACCATATTATTGATCGCGACGCTGCAAAGACCCAGATGTCGACGTTAGTCCGGAGGCTCAGCACCCTTCACTTGTAACTACGGAGTACATGCATACGATTACTTGGTCCCCAACTACCTAATGAATCGGACTCTCCAAGGATGAAAGTCAATTGAAGTCAGATGTATACAAGGCAGGGCAAAGTGCACTCTGCATTAGGTAGGTAGGTACCTTGGGTAGTCTGACGCCTTGGGACGGAATGACTACGTTAATCGGAGTCCTTTCGTCGTCCTACCAGGAGAGTCCGATTCAAAAAGAGGCGAAGTGATAGGTTGCGTTCATCGTGACCGTATTGATGGATACATCATTCCGACTATGTTCAATGATAACACAACCTTTATGCACGATACAGCGCCCCATTTTCACAGCGAAATACCTCGAAGATCTCTGGGTACCTAACCTATCACTCTGGACTGGCCGCCTTATAGCTCTGGCTTTGACCCCTACGAGAACCTCTGTTCTTGCCAATAACACCTTGCTGGGCCTCATTCAGGCAAGGGATACATGCCATAAGAGATAATGCGGTAAGTAATCAAAGATTGCTTCTGTCTGGAGAAAACCTGAATCGTTTTGCAATCGAATTGCAATAATACTCAAATGCGACTGCAATAGGACTCCAATAGAACTGCAATCACCTCTAGCCCTGACTTACCTACTACTTAGATCCGTGATAATACGTACGTATTTGGCCTGGTTTCTTGCTGTAGGAAGCTCATGATCTTCCTTGCAAGGTTGTTGGTATCTGTATAGTCGACTGGTTGTTCAATGTTACGGCCAAAGTGAACCATACATGATCGAATGACATAAGAAAGATTGTCTTGCCAGCTTCGATCCTGAATGTCTCTTGTGGCAAGGTGTCTTCCTAGGCCTTGATTGATTAGATAAGATTTTGATATTTTGATTAGTTAGATAGCGTCAACTTACCTGAGCAAGCCTTCGGTACGAATTCCCCTTGATCCGAAGTATCTTCATTAAGATATTTAGTGGCCGACTAGTGAGATTCTGTAGCACTATGGAGATGCGATCAAAGGCATGGAGATACGTTGATTTGCCTTCCCAGTTGCAGAATATTCGAGCTAAGGCTATGTCTGTATTGCAGTATCGGCTCAGTTCTATACTATGATACTTTCTGAATACAGTTGGGAAAAAAAGGTTTACTTTTCCATGGAGAAAGTATTGGCATGCAAATATGATCTGCTTATTAACCTTATCATTGAGTCTTTTCAATACCCACATGAACCTCGGTGAATTCCACCTTCTGGAACGATTCAACCTGTTCTTTAAGCATACCAACCACTAGAAAGCATTGGTCTAGAAAGCCTTATGAAAATACATCTTGGAATATTGTACCAATCTTCTTAGCTAAGATGATAGATTTATTAGCATATTTATCAACTGACATCGTTTAGATTTTGCTCAAGATCTCTTTGTCGTTCTAGTCTTGCTGCAGCAACTTGCAAGATCAAGTCCACTTGGGTGAGTATCGATACGATATTCCAAACGGAATAAGAATTACTACCGAAAGTAAATGCAGAGTGCACTCTGCTCTGCCTTGTATACATCTGCAATTGACTTTCTTGCTTGGGGAGTCCGACCCATCATATAGCTGGAGACCAAGTAATCGTAACATACGTACCCCCAAGGTACTACTCCGTAGTTACGCCTCCGGACCCCCATCAACATCTGGGTCTTTATAGCGTCGCGGTCAAGTCATGGAAAAAGGGAAAAAAGGTCTGGATCGTGTAAGCAGCAGGTCAAGATATGTGAATGTGAAATGCTATCTTTTTTGGGCATGGTTATCCGATGAATTGGGCGTTTGCGGCACATCTCTAGGAAAAAAATCGGGAACTTACGTCGTTTTGATGCAGCGGGTCTAATGTTGGGCCGTAGCGTAGGTTTACGGTTACGTACCTCGCCTCGTACGCTACGAGCGTAGCTTAATAAGGTGCAGGCTCAACCGCCAAACTGCCTATTCAAACTTGGAACATTAGGAGTTGGAACAACTCTCCACTTCACTTCGCACTCAGTTACACAGTGCACTGCAGCAGCAGCCCCTGAGATTCCTGTATGTGAAGTGGCAGGCCGATTGCTATCCTCACGAGCCTTTCCAAGCAAGTCCAATACCTTTTCCCCAAATCACATCGGCCGGTGAAATAGCATTTCACCAGCAATCTTGATCGCACGCCCGACAACCATGGCAACACTCAACCGCAAATATGCAGCCTTACCGGACCTGGTAATATTTCCAGTACCTACGGTGTAGAATTGCAAGTACAATACTGACCGCCAAACAACAGGACTCGGCACCGGACATTTACGAGACACCTGAACTGACTGACGACAACTCAACCGTGCCGGTACGCCGCTTCCATTCTGAACACACACAGGCCCAGCACTTATGGATAATAGACCACCACCAACAGAGCGCAGTCCGATGACGAATTCTACGACGTGGATGGAGATGACGATGATGAGAATGGGATATCCAGGACGAGATTGCGCATCAACGAGGCACGCTCTCGATTTTTGTCAGGCAACGCGGATACAAATACCTCGAGGTTTTCAGACCGCGTTGACGGAAAACGGAAATCATACAGGGCGTCTAGCCGTCGACAACGCATTCTACATGACGGCACATACGAGCTTGGCGATTTGTCGGGCGATGACGACGACGGCGGCGATGACGAAAGCTTGGAAAGAAAAGTTGCTAGGCTAAAGAGAGAGGTGGAAGAGGCCAAGGCGGAATACATGAAACGGAGCACTACGAACAGTGGAGACTCTCAAAGTGAAGCTATTTCTACTGAAGGGCTGAGAAGTTTAAGTCACGTTCTGGACGAAATAGCAAAGCCTATCGGATTAGACACCTCGCAAGCACCGACAAACGCCGCAGTCCCAAATTTTACGTCTGTCAACCAGGCTGAAGGTGTGCCGGCTGAAAAAAGCGCCACGTACATGATCAAATATGCACCCTCTTACGAACAGAGCCATGCCCTCGCAAAAGCCGCCGATTTTGACCGCCGGTTGCTGATGTTAGAGAAAACTCTAGGAATCGGTTCGTCGTCAGCAATCGAGACTGGCTCGAATGGATTGCTAAGAGCGATCCTCCCAACCCTTGACGGCTTAGAGAAGCAAGTATCCACGCTTTCACAGGCATCGACGTCGAATCTGGACGCCATCAGCCGGCGCGTGCGTACCTTAGCCGCAGAGCAGGACAAACTCAATGAAACACGAGAAAAGGCAAAGGCCCTCAGGGAGGAACTGGGCAAGCAGAACCCGGCGCCAGTTGATGAGTCGGAGCAAGAGTCTAAGATAAAGGCCCTTTACGGGATTCTGCCTACAATTGAGAACCTCACACCCATGTTACCGCCGCTTTTGGATCGCCTGCGGTCATTGCGCGCCATACATGCCGATGCTGCGATCGCCAGCCAGACGCTGGAGCGCATTGAATCTCAGCAGATTGAGATGACTGGGGAGTTGAAGCTGTGGAAAGAAGGCTTAGAAAAGGTAGAGCACTCCATGAAGGATGGCGAAACTTTGATGAAGGAGAATGTCAAGGTGATGGAAGGCTGGATTCAGGATCTAGAGGCACGAGCTGCCAAATTTGCCTGAAATTGATGCCACTTAGCATTTAGAGAACTTCCCACGATACCCCATCAGATATAAATTTCGAAGCAGTCTCATCTATTCCGGAGTTTTGCTCTCTTTGCAATCAGCTCCGCGCTCCGTGACCATTAGCCTGCCAGGGCGGCTATTTTCGCAGCCCTACCATGTAGGGCTATTTATTGACAAAGTTTTTGTATGGCGAAGCCACCGTCCACGTCGTCCTCCACCCACAAAGTTCTTCCTTTCAACTTCCAACCTCAAAGGCCATCAGAAGCTCACTTTCGTCCGAATCAAATGTTACTTATCTCTTAACTCAACCCACGCTCTAATGGCTCTTAAGAACGCCCGCGTGATAACCCAGGCCGCCGAGGACCTCCCTCTCGAAGAACCACAATAGAGCGTGTTGGCATTGTCCAGTAGACACTGGAGTCCCTGAATTTCGACCTGATCAACATTTATCGCAAGTGGTACGCCTGCAGGCGTGTCGGGGAGGTTTCCGACCTGGGTCTGAGTCTCGTCTCAGGAGCGATGGACTCTCCGAGAGGTCCTCGGCGGCCTTGGTAGTGATGCAGGCGCTTTCACCTTTAGGAGAATGAGTTGGATCGAGGAATAAGTACCATTTAACTACATGGGATGGATTGAGCTTTCAATAGCCTCAGCTTTCCTGGAATCGAAAGCACAGATGCCAAAATTGCAGTCCCGCTCTCATCACGTGACGGGGGTACCCGAAGCTCTATAAATTTCCACCTCGCGAGTCGCTCCGATTTAAACAAAACTCTCCATCAACACACAAGCCTTGTCATTTGGCGGAGGTTACTTCACCTCCTCCATCCGTAGCGGCAGGTACTTTGATGATGCCACTACTTGTGGTAAGTTGTCTGCGCCGAAGACTCTGCTTCTTTCTCACATCATCTGTCTGGAATGATGCTCTAATAGCATGTATTACCTGAACATTCTGATGTTAACTTTTATCACCAAGATCTCTGATCCAGACCCTCGTTTTCCTGCTTCTTGTCCCATTGACGTCGCTGGCATTGAACTGCTGCTAACAGCCCCTAAGGCAAAGCTATAGGATATACTTGGCATCGTTTCGCAGGAGATATGCCGGCCTCTCCAGTTCCCAGCGGTCACTTCAACGTGCTCTATTTTGCCAACGCGAGCTCATATACTGACAGAGACCACGAGGCTTGGCCGGCGCCTTTGCCTTTGGCTCGTCTATTCACGGAGCTCGAGTCCAAATATCCTGGCTTCAAGAACAAGATATTGGCATCGTGCATGGTGACGATCAATCTTGTTTATGTAGATGTTAATTGTGTCAATGATGACACTGGCTCGGTGATCCAGGAGTTTGACGAGGTTGCCATCATACCCCCCGTCAGCTCTGGGTAGAGCCAGCAAGGCCAATGGCCGCCCCTGGATTCGCGCAAAGTGCCGTCGACAAGATTTTGACGTGCCGTGCCCATATTCTGTCTTCGACTGTATCCATAGCCTGGGTAGTTGTATATGTATATTCAGATGCGCATAAGCGAATAAGCAGTCTTGAAGTGCCTTTGGCATGGTTCTCTCATCCTGCGGAGCAGACGATGTCGCTTCTAGAAAGATGAATAAACATTAGTTCCGACACAAACACCATCCAGGAATTCCATGTGCTCATCGTAAGCTAGAGCCGATGTCTCGTCCAAGTCGAGAACAACTCATCCATGTCTACGGACCTCGCAGATGGTTGAGCCCAAGTTGAGCGTCTGATTGAGGCGACCGAGGAATCTGTACCTTTTCCCTAGGTAGTTCATCTGGTTTGATTACCACCTGCTGATTCCTATCGCCCTTTGCCCGCCCTTACAAAATTTGTCGACCCCATCACACGTGCGTGTGGTCTATTGACGTCAACTGTACTTCACGCTTTGTGCGAGTATCTACACTCCGTACGAATGAAATGTCATGCCGCATGCGTGTAGCATCCCTCCAACGGTACTTTTGTCGCGAGAAACGCCATGGCGATGGGCAAACATGGCGAGACCATGGATGTGAGGTGAGACAAGAAGCCGATCAGAAGACAGGACAGATTGAGCGTTCGTGCCCTCCCCTTAACCGGCGGAAAGCCTTGACATGTTTCTGGCCGGATGGCGTTTGTCTGCACAGAGGCGATGCTGTGTTCAGAAAGTGCCAATGGACAGGTAGGTCAGCCAGCCAAAGCAAAGGAACAACTTCAGCGCGTGAGAGCTCCATTGTCTCCAATTACATCACGAGATATGGTACAACATGTATTAGGGGACGTGCGTTGCAGGACTGTGTAGTTCCTAAGGAGTAGAAGAACTTGTTGAAAATTGACATTAGGAAAGTATCCACAGACAATGCTCATGTCGTTTTTATTCAAATATCTTGCCCTAGTTACCAGGTAGTCTCTGGTACATCTCCAGGTCTCTCAATCCTCTAATTGCCCTTTTGAATTATAAGAGCCGCTTCTATACCACGTCTATCGATATGTTTGTTTGATTCACGTATTCATTCATGTATGCCTTGGACACGCTTGACCGCCATCACGACTAAGGCGACCTAGGCCCATTAAACGGATTGGCCGTAGATTCAACACTGGAAACGTCGCTTGCTGATAGAAGATCACGCTCTGTCTCATCCACATCTTCTTGCTCCCTGCCACTTCTGCCGACGTTGGCAGCCTTGAGGACAGGTATTCCCAAGCGGCTTCTTAATTCACCATGGCCTGCTTCATACTTATGACCCATATTCACCATATGCATGACTTCCTTGAGTACTTCACCTGTCTCGTCCATGGCTGCTAGAAAGCGTGCCAATTCTTTGCACAATTCCCAATCTCCCTCCTCAATGGCGCGTGACAAAACACGCACCGACTGGTCTGTGGACGACTCTAGCTCCTCTAGAGTATGCAGCACGATCAGGTACCCCCCTGCCGTCTTCAGAGAGCCCCGTTGTAGCGATTCTTCAAATAGCTCCGCCACAGGGGGCAAATAGGCAAACAACGTCTTCCATTGCCGCGCCTCGGTCTTTCTAGTGCACTGCAGCACCACGTCAAGATACTCCTTGGATGACGACAAGAGTGAGAGCACCCGGGGTAGGACCGCGTCTTCAGGCTTGGGGCATGTGTCGGCCTCCTCGTCTAGTACACGGTGCAGGAGGATTTCCAACCCGTGCGACAGGTATTCCAAGTTTTGATACTGTTCACACAGTTCACCAGCTTCGATTATCCGGCTCTGTCGCAGGTAGAAACGTAAAACATCGGGCAAGAATAGATGTGTCTAGCAAGCAGCGGACACACTGAGTTAGTATCGTGATCAACAATTGTTTACTTGATCGATCATTTGAGATTTCTTGTCTTCATCTCTCTTCTTTTCCTCCTCTCGGAAAAAGACACTTACCCTGATGGCGAAATGGAAAAACGAAAAGGTGACATCTCGTCGTTGGATCAAATCAGACTCGACCCCCAAGACAATGCCCTTCTCTAAGAGGACAGAAAGTGGATAAAAGTCGACTGGAACTGAGACAGGTGAGGGCAATTCCTTGCTGCTGTGGAACGATGTTGCGCCGAGTATTTCGTTAATGTTCGGCCAAGTCTTGATATCCATCCCATCAAACAGCCAGAGGGAATGCTTCAGAGCAAGGGGAGCTCGTTTCATCGACGTATCTTCAGACAGCTGAGTCATATTGAGCAAAGGTTGGTCCCTCATGCTGGCATGATACTCGACGTTATGTGCAATGATGCGCATATCGTACTTCAATTGACCCTCCTTGTTGAGCGAGGGGCTGAGGAGCCCGAGCTTTCCATCCACCAAGAAGATGACGGATGCCACCGCTACATCCTGAGATGGGTCCCCATCTATGATCTGGCTCTCTGGTAAGATCCAGCTGAGTCCTCGAACCCTGGCAGGAGATCGTACGATGCCGTGGAATGCAATCTGCCCTACCTGAACCAAGCGAACTGAGTCGGATCCTGGAGTAAATATGAAATGATAGAGGATATTTTCGTACGTATACACGAGAAGTGAATCCTCTCCGGAGGTTGTCACCAAGACCACCGGCGCAGTAATTCGTTGTCGAAATAATGTTTGAGTCAAGTCGAGCGCGTTGTCCCGGGAAAACAGACGTAGCTCGTATGATCTATTACTCTCGACCGCGGCAATAAGGATATTTTGGTACCAGCACATGCCACCGCGAACCTGAAACTCATTTTCCATCTCTTCCGTGACAAAAGTTTTCCATCTACCACTGTTAACACTGTAATGAGCGAGCCCTCGGCGCCCAGCGACCGCAACGTACCGCCCATCTGATGATATCACTGTCTGGCGAATAGGCCACTGTTTCAAAAGATAGACGGGAGGAATTTTAGAAGTGTGCCACAAGAACGGCTCAGCCGATATGGTGGTCATGTCGGGGAGATCGTATCCCCGATAGACCATGATTGCTGTCGGTGTCTGGAGAACCGTTCGGAAGACGTTTGCTTCGTGATAACAGCCAGTCACGGCGTTCTTAGCCATCTCGAGACTCCATATAGCTTCATGGTCGGGCCCTACAAGTAAAAGTTCCGAACCGCCGCCAATCCAGGCGGCGGAGCGACACCCTACCAGCCACTTCTCCTCATTTCCGTTTGAAATGCGAGCATCAGCTCCAAAACTGTTGCTTCCCAGCTTGCCAAACATACTCCATGTCGACCAGCCTCTTTCGAAACCTGCGAAAAGACAGTATCCATCTGGAGAATATAACAGTGTTGTGAAGACTCCTGCAGCTGTGGTGGATACAGGTATGCGTTGCTTGTGCGATAGTACAATATTGCCCGCATAATCACGGACTGAATAGACACGGACTATGGCATCTGCACAACCAACGGCGATGAGCGAGAATCGCGCGTTGATCACGGCTTTGACAGCAAAAGTTTCCAAAGATTCAGGGTTGTGGAAACAGTGGCCACAGAACAAACGCCTGTCATCTGAATCGTCGTGGTTAGCGTCCGCATGCAATGCTTGGCGTTGCACGGCGTATGCCCGTCCGTCACTCGTAATCCATGTTGCTAGGTTCATCGGTCTGTCGTATGTCATTTCAACGATCGAAGACTTTTTCTCAACCCATTCCATTCTGCTTATGAGTTCAGTTCTCGTTTGATTGCCGGTGCTGTCGGGGGTCCATCGTATGCACTGTACTGCTGCCGGTTTTCTTGTCGCCACAACTAATTCATCGTCGAGCGCCAATACACTCCCTATCCCAGCGTCGATCTTGATCACCATCCGAAACCGTACACTGACGTCACGCACGCCTGGGCCCTCTCCTGGGCCCCAAAAGATTTGGTCTCCCTGTAGTCCTGCCTGAGAGCCAATGAGACTCTGCTTCCGTCGTTGTATGTTGTGGTAGTTGGGGAAATGTGGTTTATAAACGCAAGACTCGCCATCCGTTGCTAGAGAATAGGTTATCAGGTAGCCCTCGGAGGTGTGCACTACCAGAATGGCCGAGTCTCCGCGAAGAAATAGGTCGACATTGGTCCCGTAAGACCTGATGGACAATTCGGATCGCACGACAAGAGCAAGTATGACGGTAGGCTGTAATATTTTCAGTGTATGCCTCCGCAAGCCTGTCCAAACTAGTTTAATGGGAAATTGGCAGTGTCGTGAAAGGGAAGGCAGCTCACCTTGGTTTGCCATAGCGTGATACTTGTAGCCGTGGCCACGCCAAAGATGTGACCAGTGCGGGCGACGCACAAGGCGAGCACAGGGTCTTTCAAAGGAAGAGCATCTTTTTTTCCTGAGCCATTCGAAGTTGGTATATCCTTGCTCGTGGCTTGAAAAGCGAAGTCATCTTGTTCGATTGACTGCACGGCTGGTGTGGCTGGCGTGACAGGTGTTGGCGGAGGCTGAGCGTTGGCATCGCTTTCGTTCATCGCAGTTGAGGCACGAATGTGGTCATGCTGTTGGCTGACGGGATGCGATGAGCTTGAGCTATCAGGTTGCTCTAAACCATCATGCGACACAAACAAGTTCAGTTCGGGGGTGCGACCGCTGCTCGTGGCATAAATTCGCGGAGTGCCAATGGGCCAGTACATGATGACCGACCGCTTACTCTTCCTGCAATCAACTATTGACAGCGTTCAGCGTTCGGTGGCATTCCCAGAACGTGTCGCCGAAAATTGTAGGTGCGACTAGACAATTGCAATCTCGAAGTCATCTCCATGGATTGCGACGCGTTGAGAGAATGGCGATCGGCTTCATTGGTTGGTTGTATTCCGAGGTTGCATGCGGCAAGCCGATGGCAGGCGATGATAGAACTGGATGATGATGGCGGATGCGCAGGTTCACAAGGAGAAGTGGTTGTAACTTGTAGATAGGTACTCCGTAGAACACTGGACAGTGATGAAGGCTCATTGGTCACCCAAAATATAATAGCGCGGTTTGCTACCGTAGAAGTTAGACCTACTCACTGGCGCGCGCCTATTGGAGGAGCGCAGAGTTGTGGACGAACGCCGGATTACGTAACACTGAATCTCAGAGCCAACTTCTTTTTCACTCTCGAGTACCTAGGTTCCTCATATATGATGTACATATAGAGGTTCTTCATGTATGTGGCTGCGGCATCTTTTTTTACTGTTTCCAAGAGTTCTGCCGCATTTCTGCTCACACCTTTGGGTTACGTGGGCCTTCACAACTGTTGTCACGTCACCATCGACATCGAAGCTCTGCAGGGGTCCCAACTTGATAAATGGCTGAGGCGACACCGGCTCAGCAGATAGGTATGTAGCGGATTATGACAGCATCATCAAGGTGCACAGGCACAGGATGCACAGGTGACCAGTTTCATGTTGTGTCAAAGATAAACCCTGCTGTGATAATAAATATGGATTATTAATCCGTATACTTCATCCGGGTGAGAGTAACATAACCGGCCGGCCCGCGCAATCATGTACGGTGTACAGTGGCCCGCACAAATAACACAAAACTTCCTCCACTTTCGACGCAACGCGTCAATTTACCTTCATTCACAAACCAACCCATCTTCTTTGAGCAGTCATGGAGACGCCAGAACGCCCTTTAAAACCATTCAAAAAACATTCGACGCCACGCACTAGGAATCGC
>SRPQ01000568.1:0-15486 GCA_018360075.1 Claviceps cyperi
TGTGTTTTTTTTTTTTTTTTTTTTTTTTACAAACCATCTCAAGACCCCTTCTTTCCTCTTCTCTTTCCACGTTCGTGATATGCTGTTCTTCACACCCTCCTCACACAGGCGTTCTGACGCTGGCCTCAGTCAGGTAGGTCCCCTCCCCCTTGTACCTGTACCTATACCTTGCCCTCCCCCTTCATCAGAGCCATTCCGTGTCCCCATCCCAATACCCTTCTGCCGACCCCAGAGCAGTTGCTCAAGCGCCTTCGCCACGGACGGCAAGTCCCCCAACATGGTAAGATGCCCTCTCTCGGTACTCACCCGCCCAGATCGCACGAGGGCATACCCCTCCGGCAGCATCGCTTCTCGCGCGAGGACGACCCCATCACCCGGCCGGAAGACCAAGTCATCGTAGGCGTCCGCATAGGCGATGGCTTCTCGGCCAGACACCTGCGCCGCGTAGACGGTCGGGATCGTCTTGCCGTAGAGAACCGCATGGGGGGGATATAGATTCGCAGACTCATGGGCCTCGCGATGGGCGAGCTCAGCGCGGAATTGGCGAGTTGCGGCAAGGGTGCGCCCGAGGTACTGCATATATCGTTCGCGATCTGACGTTCCCGCGCCTCCTCTGCTGGCGGGGGTATCTGGAGGGGGCGAGCATGGTGATTCCGGGGGCGAGGGCAACGAAGCAACACCAGCACGACTAAACGGGGCGTGGCTGTCCTGGGTCTCGCGGTCTTCTGCGGATGACGAGACAGCCCCGCTGGCTTGGATATCCAACGGCTTCTTACTCTTGAGTAGTGAATTCGGGAGGAGCGACACAAGAGGCGAGTGAAAAGAACCCGGCTGTTTGTCGCGATTATACGGCGGGAGAAGGGATGCCACGCAAGGACTCAGATGCCATCTCGCCCAGTTATCGGCGTCGAAAAAATCAACAGGATACGACTCTCCGGAGTCTTTGTCGATGAAGCAGAAGCCATCGTCGGGGAGAAGCGCAAAAGATGTACGAATCGAAAAATTGACATGTGCGTTGAGAAGCTTCTCGTTGAAGAGCACCGCATCGCCATTGCGCAACGGGCCTAGGATGTTGATGCAGCGCTGCGGCACCCCGGCGTATAAGACTCCGGAGAATAGATCGGGGGCCTGATTCACGGCATGTCTTGTGACGAGACCCCCCAGACTGTGCGCCACGACGAGGGCGCCGCGAGCCGAGCGAGGTGTTCCGGGCCGGTTGGATGGCAACTTGGCGACGAATTGGCGCAGCTTCTCGGAAGAGAGCGCGGGGCTGAGACGCCAATCGTATCCGAAATCCCAGATCCGGAGCGTGCCGTTGCGGGCGTTGGGAGAAGAGCGTAGCTTCTTGAAGAGCTTCTTCGAAATGTCCACGGGCCCTACGTGCTTGAGCATGCCTGTCGGCACGATGCGCTCCTCCATGGTGAGTTCATCCTCGTCTTGGAGGCCGACTTGCAGGTTCGCCTTGCGCATGTTGAAGCCGAGTTTCACGGGGGCCCAGAGCTGCTGGTGAGGCGGCTCGGCTGACCGCAGAACAGAGCCTCGATAGCCACCCAGGATGACGATATCGCCGGTAAGTTTCTCGAGGACTCGGTCAATGGCGCCTGTGGCGGAGCTCGCGGCGGTGCTGCTGGTAGGCTTAGTATTGGAATCACTCGGAGTCTTTGATGATGACAGAGGTGATGAGTTTCGCGGTTGCCGCCTCGCGTCTGGACCTTGTCTACCAGTGGTGTCGGACGTGCTCGAGAAGAGCCCGTTGAGCGAAACGGATGACATACGGGACACGGCGTGCAGCCGCGCCAGGCTGGGCATCTTGAAGTTAGGCACATCGGGCAGGCTGTCCTTGATGGCCATGAAGCGAATATTGACCATTTCTCTCACGTCGTGGAACTTGTTGTCGTCGCCCAGGGAGGACTGCCGCGAGAGACTGTGGTACAGCATGCTTTCGTCCGACGTGACGCGCCGCAACATGGACGGCCGCGGCCGGGACACGGGCGAGGAGCTGCTCGTTGGCGAAGGTCCTGGCAACGAGGCGCGCTTGTCCCTCTTTTCCGAAGCAGCTGCATATCCGGCCACGGGGCCTTCAGAAGTAGAAGTAGACAGTGGGTTGAAAGTCATGGATCGGGGGCGAGGTGTCGAGGAAATTCCTCCCGGCTTCGAGAAGTTGGAGGCTCCCAGCTTTGAGGAGATATTACTGGAGCCCTGAGAATGAGAAGCCTGTTTATTCTCACGATCGCCCCCCGTAAAGTTCGCCATAAAAGACGCCGGCAGCGACGGAAAGAAATTAGTATGCCCTCCAAAGGACGGCAGAGCCTTCTGCAGCTTCCGAAACGCCTCCTGACCGGCCGATACCGAGCGATGCTGCCTCGTAGGATTGAACGCTTGTTGAAGGATGCTCTTCGCGTGGTGTGTTCGGGAGGAGTCTTTGTTGTCGGGATTGGGTGCGAAGGCGCTGTTGACGGTCCAAGGCGTTGGCATGGGCAGTTGTTCCGGTGGTTCGCGGTGCTGCTGTTTCTGTTGGAGGTGGTCTTGAGGCGGCCAAGTTGGACACGAGTACTCTCGTTCAACACGATTCGAATTCTCTGTATGCTTCGCCTCGTTCTCGCCAACGGAATCGCCCTCGTCGGTATCAGTATTCCCATCCCCCTCGAAGTCGTCCTCCCCCTCTCCGCCCAGGAGCCTCCGCAACGCCGCCTCCTTCTCTGCCACCGATGTCTCACACGACGTCAGATGACTCGCTGCCGCACTAATAGCCGGCTGGAGAGCTGCCTGCGCCTCATCCTGGTGCTCAATAAAGGTCTCGTCAGACAAGTTGGCGTCTTCGCTGGCGCTGGCCCCGCGGGGATCTGCTGCTTTCTTTTGTGGTAGAGACATAGGCTTGCCATGTCCAGGAGGGGGCTGTAGGAGGCCAGTCCGGGAGGCGGTGCGCATGCCTTCTTTCTAGGAGGAAGTATAATCATAGGATGTATCGGATGTAGAACGTAGAACGTGAGACGAAAAATGCAGGGAATGCAGAATAATAATGCAGTTTAATGCTATCAGCAAAATGTCTCGAGCAAGGCCATACAAGAAACCGACATCAAGGACAGAGCAAAGAAAGAAACACAGCAAAAGGTGATGTACAAAGATAAGAAAGAGGCAAAGGGAAAAGAAAAAGGAAGTCTCTGGAGCTCGTAGCTACCTATGTATGATAAAAGGGCGAACAACAAAGGACAGCGCAAGGATAATGAAATGAGATATGTATGTACTCGGCAAGCCCAAAGCAACCACCAAGTCTCGGCACCACGACCCCCGAAAAGGCCGCCCAAACGGAGAATTGCAGAGGTCATTCCGCCCGCTTCAAGAAAAAAGAAAAGAGCTCTTCCCTCCAAGGGGCGGTGCGGTGGTGCGCCGAACGCGCCGAGTTGGTGACGTCGAAGGCGCGATCAGGGGCCAATGAGCGTAAATGGGGGTGGGGTGAGAAATTGCCGGTTGGGCCGGCTGAAGTCCTGACAACGCTGACACACGTGACGGTGCAGCATCATGCAATACGTCGGTTCGGTCGTCGGTACGGAGTTCATGTATATACATACCTGCCTACCTATGTACGCGGAGTCAAAGGTGCAGTACATACGGAGTACATACATGATACAGGTCAAAAGTAGGTAGGTTGCAGATACATAGCTTGATAACCGCGCTATGGAAGAGATCGCAATCTCATCATAGTCACCAGCGTCTTTATCAGAGCAACAAACAGTGCGACGGCCAGGCCATGTACATGTTTGTTTCGACACCAAAGCTACCGAGTATGTACTAGTCGTCCTTTTAGGCAGACCCGACTTCATGCCGTGACCCCTGCCCATCTTCCAAGTTCCCCCTCCCTCGAGACTCGAGTCCATCCCAAGCCTGGCTGGCTGGCACCTTGAAGCTTCGTCCTGCCCCGCCTCAGTGACCTCACTGACTTTCCAATTATCTGCTTGTCCAGAAGCAGGCCACCTGTTCAAACTGCCTGCTCTGCATCACGACCGCCCAAGCAGTCTCTACACGGATAGTAACCAAAAAAAGAGTAAAGATGCAGCAAAGAAATATAGACAATACACCATACAAAGAAGGACAAGATTATAGTAAACAAGAAATAATGGACCAAGACGAGTCCAGTCCAGCTTCTCGCTTCTCGCGAATAGAAAAGGTGTGCGGAAAGTTCATTGATCGAGGGGAGAAGAACAGGAGGGAAAAAAAAAGGAGAAAATGAAGGATATAAAAAGACCCCCCCCCCAACACTGCGATTATAAACAGATACGCAGAAAAAAAAGACCGCCTCGTTCGGATTATGGTTGGCTCGCCAAATTTGACAGACATCTTCCCATCTTTTTTCTTCACACTTCTCAACTGCCTAGTTGGACCCCTCCTCCTCAACCCATCCATTCAAGCCGCTCTGGATGGCGAGGCCGTAGCCCTGTGGCCCTAGCCCCCCGAAGCTGGACTGGTACTGGTGACCACGCCTTTCTCCGTCATGGACATTGCCGCCAAGGTTGTTGGGACTATTGCCTCCATTTTCAAACCCCTGTACAAGCACTGGAAGGCTGACGGCTCGGCTGTGAGCGCCTCGGCCGGTGCCAGGTGCCAGCAACCCGCCAATCGTAGTCGGGCCAGACCCTCCCATGTTGGAGCCATAGCCGTTCGAGATGCTCGCCGATTGACCGTGCCCCAAGAACGACCCTTGCTGATGAGAGACATCCAGTCCCATTTCGTTGGGGGATGGCTGGGTCGTGCTGAACAAGAGACCTTGCTGGATGGCCAACCGCTGCTGCTGCTGCTGCTGCTGCTGTTGCTGTTGCTGTTGCTGTTGCTGTTGCTGCTGCTGCTGCTGCTGCTGCTGCTGTTGTTGTTGTTGCTGTGACAATTGGCTCAAGTACATGGTGAGAGGATTGTTCTGTGCGTTGAACAAAGCAGCCGACTGCTGAGAAGTCGAGCCGTCCTGCGGAGGAGTTCCACTATTTTGAGACTCGTGGACGGGAGCCGAGGACATTCTGTCTCCAATGGGCGACGGACTCTGCTGCTGCTGTTGCTGCGAGTGCATCTGTCGAGGAGGATTGCCGCAGCGGTCTTTGCCAAAGTTGACTTTGAACTTCTTGTAGTCTTCTCTGCCGCGAATGGCCTCAATGGCCTTGATGGCATTGCCAATGTTGGTAAAGTTGACAAAGGCACAGCTCTTTTCACGGAGAGTGTTGACCAGCTCGATTTCGCCGTATTCCGTAAAGTCTTGACACAAACGCTCCTCCGTCCAGGATTCGTCCAAGTTACCAACGTAAACGTTGCGCGAAGCACCTCCGCTCACGGCAAGAGCAATGGCCGGAGGCAACGCTCCAGAGTGTTTGCCCCAACCTATCTTAAGTCGTCGATTGTGGATCATCAGGCCCTGCAAGTTGCTCAAGGCGTAAAACGAAGCGGCAGCCGTGGGGTCGATAAAGGTCACGAAACAAATGTGCTTGTCGGGGATATATCGAATGTGATGGAGCAAGCCACCGCGGACGACATTGCAAATCTCTTCAATCGTGGTCTCGGGATGAATGTTGCCCAGGTAAATGGTTCGGTTGCCCAAATTGTTGATCCCCCCGGCAGTTGTGGCCACCGCAGCGGCCGCCACTGACTGCTGCGCAAGAGCATTAGAAATGAATTCCCGATCAGCGCCCGTCAGCATATGGGCATAGCCCGGCGCGATACCGAGGTACTGTGCCGCATTCTGCTGCTGCGTCTTGGAAACATAGGCACATCGGTCCTTGCCATAGTACACCCGGCGTGGCGCCTGCCACTTGGCCTCCTGAGGAAGCTGAGACACAGCCTTGACAGCGTTCGCAATCGACAGGTAATGGACAAATGCGATGCCTTTTTCTCGAACAATCTTGATGGTATCAATGGCGCCAAATTTCCCCAAGTCTTCACGCAACTCTTCGTCAGAAGTCTCCTCAGGCAAATTACCCAAGTACACATTTCGCGACGCGCCATACTGCTGAACAGCCATGGCCACGGACGTGGGAACCTGAGATGCCTTGCCCCACCCGACCTTGATGTCTTGACCCTTGATACAGAGCTTCTTCAAGATGGCGTCCGAATGGAAGTGGGTTGCCGAACCTGCGTCGAGGAAGGAAATAAATGCGCAATTCTTGTCGGGCAAGAGACGGACGGATTCGATCTGGCCGCTTCGGACGTGCCCGAGAATCTCCTCCGCGGTGGTGTCGGCAGGAATATTACCCAGATACACTGTCCGACTGGTATTCGTCATGACACTAGAGCCCAAGACAGGAGACGCAGGCTGCATGCCTGACTGCAGGTTGAAGCCACCCGTCGGCGATTGCGGTGGGTAGAACTGAGGAGCTCCATAGGTAGAAGGCGACACCAGAGTCTGGTAGGGTCGAGACGGGATGCTTTGCTGAACAGGGCTGGATAATCCGCCATGTTGCTGATTGCCGCCCTGGACTTGGTTTTGCTGAAAACTCGACAAAGTTTGGAACTGAGAGCTGCCAAAGGCGGCTGGGCTACCCGGTTGAAAGGGGCTACCAAGAAGTAGCTGCGAAGGCAAAAGAGGAGTAAAGTGCATATCGAACGTGGTTCCCGGTGTAGCCATGTCGTTTGCATTGAGAGAGGTGGATTGGCCCAAGCCTACGGACTGCGTGTTCAGCGAAGGAATGTTGCCTCGACGAGGATGACGATCGGCAAATCCCGAGATGTTCGATGTGAAGGCGCCATGAGAGAAACCAGTATCGCTGTTAGAAGGCTTGGAAGCATGACCAGGGAAGCGACCCTGAGAGTTGCCAGGGGCGCCTCGCCCAACTGCACCATTTGTGTTCTGCATGTTCGGATGAGAGCCCGGACGCGAGTCCCGCCCGACGCTTGATACGGTCGATAATGCAGATATTTTGTAGCCGGTACTCGTTCTTCCAAACGGCATCGCAAGAACGTCAACTTCCTAGAGCATGAGCTTGTCCTCTTGTCCGTTTTTTCCTCCGTCTCTTCTCTGTGTCTCCCTCTCACACTTTCTCTCACAGATGCGCTCGGTGTTCGTGATGACGGACGCTGGAAATCGAAGACTTAAAAGATGTGGGACAATAGACTGGCAGACGCATCTGCTGTTGTTGGCAAATGACAACAGATGGACAGTCGACCAGGATGGGAGGCTAGGCGTATGACAAGCTGCGGTGAAAGCAACGGATTAATGGGACGCAGAGCCTACAAGCATGAGGCGTAGGCACGCAGAAAGTTCTGTTTGATATAAAGATACTAGATTGTAAGGATGCGTCAAGTAAATAGCATAGGCGTTATATGGAATCGGAACCCTCTGCTTTGTATGTGGCAGATGACGGGATGGGTCCAAGAAATTTCTTTTGGCTTGGCAGCAACGTCGTGTCAAGCGTTCGGTCGTCTCGAAAAAAATGTACGGGAAGACGAAGAATGTCGAGAGGCGAAAGGAAAGCCGGCCAATGATGGGAATCGAAGCAAGAGCCGTTGGACCCAAGGACGAACAGCAAACCAAGACTACAGGGTGACTATCTATCGACGTGGTGCGTCAAGACGGTCAGGATGAGGCAGAAGCGGTCGTCGCGATATGGAATTTCCAGGACAGCAAAGCAAGAAAGGAAAAAAAAGAGTGCAAATTAAGAGAAAATGGGGGTGTCCGGAAGGTGAGAAAAGATGAAGATGGCACGACGAAAGAAGGATTGGAACAAGCGCGGAATCGGGAAGCAGAGCAGCCCACAGAAAAAGCCTAATGAAGAGCCAAATGAGTGAAGCGAGTCGGACGGCAAGAAGGGCAATGAGGGCTCCCAGAAACGAGGGCCAGGGAAGATGGGCCAAGGGGAAGAGGAAGGGAAGGGAAAGAAAGCGAACAAGGGCAAAGAAAGGAGCACAAGGTCAGGCAGGCTCTGAAGGCGAAGGACTCGAGAAGGTGACCAGGCGGAAAGCCGCAGTGGAGGTTGACGACAGTCAGGGGATTGCGGGGATTGGTCAGCGTTGAGGAAGGACGCACCGTTAGGAATGGCAGCAGCCACTGGCAGCCTGTGGCACGTGTGGAGTAGCCGGGGCCCTTACGGGGTACATAGCAAGAACACACGGAGTACCTAGTGCTCGTTCTTCCTATTCAGCCCCCGTCGCGAGTTAGGGGGCTAGGGGCCCTGGCCGCCTTGGCTGGCCCGATTCCCTGCACTGCGATTGGCCCGCTGGCGAAATGTAGGGCATACAACTCTGTACTGCTGCATAAGAACTGCTGCATGTAGTACGAGTCTGTACTGCTGTAGCCTACATGTACCTTTATACGTAGACACGCTGGAGTGCGCAGTGCGACAAGGCCACGACTAGCCGTCGCCGTCGCCGTCGCCGTCGCTGACTTGCCTGTGGTGAGAGGCACGAGTCCACGACCGACAAAACACGACTGCATCAGTGCATACATAGGTCTTGTACTAGCCGCCGCCGCGCGCCTCCTAAATTTGTAATCAAGAGTCCAAGGAACGGCGTGGAGCGCGCCAGGGGGAAGCACGGCTGGCGGGACTGAAACGACCACATGGCTGCCCGTGTTGGGGCCGACAGACTCTGAGTCCAGGACTTCAGGCAGTGGGCACAGCTCTGCAAGTTGCAACGGACGGCGCACAGCCTACGGAGCACAAGCTACAGGTGACAGGTACCCACCGAAAGGGCCTCGCCAGGGGCCCTACCGTTGGCTGGGGCAAGTCACAAACTAGTGCGTCAAGGAGAGGACAGCATTACGGAGCACGGAGTCACTACCGATAGGTAGCACTGGGTTGCATCTTGGTGGGTTTGAACTTTTGACATTTGACTCTTGAGAGCGCGCCCGGGGACGGCTCACAAATCTTCCAGTCTTCAGGAAGTTAGGAGCCGACCGTGCAGTTTGTACGAACGGCCTCCAGCCGGCGCGGCGGGACGTCTGGTGCTCGATGAGACATTCGTTAGGGAAAGCCAGTGTGCGCATGTATTATAAAGCAATATAATTGGGGAGGACAGCAAGCCCCTGTGGCCTAATGGCTAAGGCGTCTGACTTCTAATCAGAAGATTGGCGGTTCGACCCCGCCCAGGGGCTGGCTTTTTCTTCCTCTAAAACCTGCCATGATTTTTGCCGTACAAGTAACAAGTGTCAATTTGCATTTTGCTACCTTCCTCCCACTTGACGTTAGATAATTCGTCTACACATGTTGCAGCGAGCAAGTACGGAATATACACAAGCAAACGGCATACTCAACGCGAGGCAAACACGTGGAATCGTGGATGCCGTTCTGCATGCAGTAGGTACGTACATATGCAGATGTACTCCATAGCTCTTGTCATGTCGCCTGTATGACGCTTTTAATATGTGACTCGACGGCTTGTTGGATATCTTTACATCCCATCATCTGATTCTCACGCCTCGCCCGCAAGCAACAGGACCCCCACGTCCAAAGCGACCGGCGACCAGCCAGCTTGGGACAATCACCAAGATGAGACGAATCATAGGTATGTACTCCGCACAATCAACAAGACGCAAACTTAAACGAGTCCATTCCCGATCCCTGCCAGGGGTTCAGCATTTGCAGAACCCTTCTTGTGCCAAGGAGACACACTCGGGCCGCGTGACTAGGTAGGGACTTTAATTGATATGTGAGAACTTGGCTACGATTGGCATGGAGAATACCAGAGAAGTATCTATTGGCACAAGATTGTACGGCGGGATACGTGTGTTCCGACCGAAAGAAAAACTGCCACGTACCCACCCCCATGTATCGAGAGAAGTACCTCGACATGCAGGTTGGTACCACGTCCAAATCGGGTAAGGCGTTGAGGCAGGTTTTCAAATCCGTAGGCACCTAATACGTAGCTACTACCGGGGGGCAACCTAGGCGTCCGTCCAAAAGTAGGTAAGAGGGAGTGAAAGGAAGGTTGAAAAGACGGTGTTGAAAGGTTCTATGTATGTACATACAAAGCTAAAAGGTGAGAATTGAATTGCGACGTATGTAGGTACTTAGCCAAGATGCTGGACATTGTCCAAAAGAAAAAGAAAGTCAATAGTCTGGCACCGACATCAATCATCTACGACAAACACTTTTGGTCCTTGCCGTTCCAAGCCACACTACGGAGTAAACAATGCCGTCACAACTTCCCCTCAAGGAACGTAGGTGGTACATACTCAGTCCCGAACTTCTGGCCCACCATGAAGACGGGATGAGTCGGATGACACGGCAAAGGATTGGCAATGTCCGAATCAGATCAGCTGCATTCCCTGCAATGGTCCATGGACCTCTGTCCCAAATCGCGTAACTATTTTATCTACTACACATATGATCGTTTAAGACGCAATGCACGACGCCTCGCACGAGGAAGCGCGTGTGTTCAGCCATTTCAGCAGGCCAATCAGCCGCGCACATCGCGATTGACGACGGACGCTTCAGGGCCCTCGTTTGCGGAATCGGAAAACGCTTCGCTCATCAAGATTGGGGCATCCCACGAGGGTGTCCGTCCAGGCTTTCAAGACAAAACATAGTATGCGGCCGTCTTCAAACATGAATAAATAGATCATCTTTCATTGCCATCGGAGAGCTGGAAGAGAAATGCACACCTCATGTTTCTACGGACACAATCAGGAGACAGGCACCTTAAGAAATCTAGCGTCAGAACGGTCGGTCATGCATTCATTGCAAAGCCGTCCAACGCCAACAATTTCCGACATAAAACATTTTTTTTTTTAAAAAAAAAAAAAAAAAAAAGCTCATATTTGCTCTTCGATATAGCTTCATGTACCTTACGAACGTGATGTCGTCGTGTTTTCGTGCACGGGTGAATGCTCTCTTGAGGGCGGCGCTGGACAGACCCAGCCAGATCTGGACTTGGCATCCGGGAAGTCGAAATCGCAGACTGAACTCGTAAGAACGATAACATGTTCCTCAGTCGATTGAATTGGTGTCACGCGTGAATCTGTAGGGATACACACCGACCGATTCGGGGTGAATTTGTCGAGGGAGGAAAGGCGGATACCAGTCAAGCCAGGCCTTTCACGGAGAAATAGCGGTCAAGCAGAGGATAAGCAGAGGCGAACGAATAAAACAAAGGACAGCCCCGAATCATTTACTAAATTAGCATCGTCTAGGTACCTACGGTGTGTGAAGTTATTGGTCGTTACGCTGCGAACGAATGCGGAGAGAGACATGGATACATAGGTACCTACAACTAGGGATGGGATTTACAATTTACATGTAAATTACAAATGGTGTAAATTACGCGTAATTTACGCTGTAAATTACCCCGAGGGTCGTAATTTACACATTTTGCCCAACCCTACCTACAACGCATGCGGCACACCACGCTCAAGTTAGAAGTTAGGATAGGATACTGTTTGCTTTCGTATTGATTTGCCTCCATCACCGACCGACTGACTGACTACCTGGTACGCTTCCCTTCGCACTTGCTTGCGCTCCCCATTTATCGCCCATCCGCGATAGAAGTGCAGCACCCATCTCACATGTACATGCACGGAACCCGCAGAATGTCAAGCTAGCAAAAGAAACGAGAGGCACAAAAAAAAAACATAAAGAGGACAGGCAGCTACTGAAAGGATGGGCTGCAACTTGGGAAAGATAAAAAGGCCGATACAGAACCAAACACCACGGTGGAATACGGCCTACCTAGTTTTGATGAAAGTAGCGAGACTATCAACGCAGGTAAAGGATGCAAACAAGGCAAATGACAACAACGCAGTACGAATATCCCATGGAATTGAAGCCAAAAAGATTGGACCATGTCGTGGCTGAGCGTGGACACAAACCATACCAACACGCATGCAGTTCGGCAGTTCGGGGTCCTCAACAATGTCCTCCCCAGTGACACCAGAGCCCAGAGCCCAGACAACCAGCGAGGCTTGTGTTGCCCAGTCATCTGGCGGCGTCCATTCAAAATAAAGCAACAAGGCAACGAAGTGAGAGGCAACAAAACGTGCCTCTGGTGCGGGCCATGAGTACATGCGCTAGCCAGGCTCGATTTGGCTCTTTGCAAAGGTAAAACGCACCTCTAATAAAAAAAAAATGAAAAGCAACCAGGAACGAAGAAAGCCCGCAAAAAGACAAGAAAGAAAACACCAATCAGCATGCGGCACCTCCATCCGTCATCTTCGCTGCCCTGTGCAGGCCAGTGTTGTTCTCTTGGGGCTCGCGTTTCTCTCGGGCCAAGATTGTTACAATCGTTTCCAGCTTCAACCACTGCCCGAGTGTCCACAGTCCATGTCCGTCTCACCAGCAGAGACGTTCGTCCCCTTCTAATTATGCATAAAAGGTATGCGCGGCAGAATAATCGTTCCGTTGTAACAGTAGTGGTTGATTCTACTTGCGCTCGTCATTTCCTCCGTATCCCGTCATCTCCATCCTGTATCTTGCTTGCCTGCAGCGTTCGGTTTATAGGATCAGACACCTGAGAGACTTCTTTTTGGGCATCGGCGGCTCCAAGGCAGCGACGATTGCCTATACGTTGTCTGCATTAGTAGCCGATACCGTGGCACGGAAAACAGGGAAGCAAAAGATGAAATGACTGGTGCACAACTGTTCTTACCTCGTCAAAGACATCCTTTAACCGGAATTGCGTAAGTGCACTGCACTCGACGTACTTGACGGCGCCAAGCTCTCGCGCCATCTTGTCGCCTTCTTCCTTCTTGACCGGTGCCATCTTCTGCTTCGCCAGCTTCTCTCGCACACTCGGATCATCTCGCAAATCGACTTGTGTGCCAACAATGAGGCAGGGCACTCCTGGGCAGTGGTGATGAACCTCGGGGAACCACTTCTCACGGACGTTCTCAAACGACGCAGGTGATGTAACGCTGAAGCAGACGAGAAATACATCGGTCTGCGGATACGAGAGCGGACGCAGTCTGTCGTAATCTTCTTGGCCGGCTGTGTCGAATAAGCCAAGGGTATACGGCTCGTCGCCGATCCTGTCGCGGCATTAGACCATATTTCCGACATATTTGTATAGAGATTTGCCCAACAAGGCGCTCATTCGCACAAGCTCTCATCTCCTCACGACCTAGAAGACATACATTACCGTGACGGCATAGTTGTCGAATACGGTCGGGACGTATTCCGAGGGGAATTTATTGGTGGTGTAGCTGATAAGTAAACACGTCTTGCCGACCGCACCGTCGCCGACTACAACACATCTTAAAAGAATTGAGGCGGTTAGTTCCAGTACAGAGCTGAATATGAACGGAGCATGAGGGAGGTCGCGTGCTAGCAATACCGCCTTGCCACGACCCCGATCGTCGACGAGAGCAAGCCACCATCTTGTTGAGGATGAGGCCGGAGAGGGCATTGGCAAAGCTCAGGGGAATACGACGCTGGTGTCGCGCGAAAGGAGGGGCCAGCAACAGCAGCGTGACGTGACAGAAGAAGAAAAAAAACAGTGTCCAAGCAGAGGCATGTTTGGCGAGCGGCCAGCCAGCGACACATACTTGATGGTTGCGACGACCGCCATGATACTGGTTGCCGGTTTTGGTGGACAACAGTGAAAGCTCGCGAGCGAGAATCAAGAGCCGTGGCGCAAAAGGCCAGAATCGCACGATGCGGGCGGATAAAGCGAGTTGATGCAAATTCGGAAGCGTAAGTTGGCGAGGGGGCGAGAGGGCGAAGAGGCGTTGATGAATGAAGACCAGAGACGGACACGGTGAGAGAGAGTGGGCATCGATGGTGAAGCGGTTGGTGGCTCAGTCTCTCACACGGGATAGAAGCACAGTGGCACGGAAGGGCGCGGCCTAACAGCTGGGGCTGCACAGATACAGGTACAGGACACCTCGGTTCTGAGGGGTAACAGCAGCAGGCTCAGGTACATATACTTGGTACGAGGCGGGCAAGGAGAAGGTGCCGAGGACGAGATGTCCAGGGCGGGGGGGAAAGTGGCGCCAGACCCGACTGACTGTCCAGGGCTTCCTTATTGTTTGCACCTGAGGCTCGCTGGACCGCCGTCATGGTGGCCGCAGCCTGCGTCACTGCGTAGCTCCAGGTCCTCAAGGCTACATTCACCTATTACACTTGTGACTTGCCGCTTCTGCTGCGTGGTGATTGTGAAGCTTCCGGAGTCGGCCAGCAACGCGTGAGCCCATCGCCGGGTTGCTGCAGGGCGTGGCGTCGTGTTGGTTGCTAGTGTCCTGTGCTCCCCGCGCCGCAGAGCAAAGCAGCAACGGACCGCGACTCAGCGAGACACGGTGCACCGCCATACTCATTCAGTCCTCGAATCCAGCCAGCAGCTTCCATGTCTGACTTGATTAATTGCAGAAAGGGCATGGCAGCGTCTGTTGCTGCCTGTCTAGTGTCATTGACTCATTGACTCATTGCATTGCATGGGATGCTCGGCAACTTTGCTTGGCTCCGCGTCGCTTCATTCCGATTGGTGTGGTCAGATTCACTGATAGGGCATGAGGAGTCAGGAGTCAGGAGTCAGGAGCCAGGACAGTGCACAACTCGGGATTTCGTTTTTCCACACACCGCCAGACAGCTTCACGAACCCTGGTATCAAAGCAAAGCTAGGACAAGAAAACTCGGCTTTCTACCCTTCGTGCTGCTAAAATGAGGGTTGAAGCAGCGCTGCACAGCTTTGTTTCAAAGACCACACGCCATGTTTGGCGCTACCTAGGTAGGTAGTACATACCTACCTACCTGGCTCGTTTCGACTCCGTCGGCAGGGCTACATATGTAATTTGTACATATGTATTGGATGCAGACTTGCCAAGCACGAATTGCCATTGTTCTCGGTCTTTGCAGTCCGCAGGAGGCAGCTTCCATTATGTAGGTATGTGCAATCACTCATGACAAAACGTACCCTCTCTCCGGAGTATCCATAATCCTCCTCCTGCGATTCGGATCCGAGATTCGAGGCGCGTTCGGACTTAGCCTCGCCTGTTGGGAGTGAATCGAGCGATATCCTACCTAGGCTTTCCAGCATCTCGTCTCACGGAAAATGGTGATGCGATGCTGGAATGCCAGAAAGTCGAGTACCCGATAACCTGGGTCAAGCGGGGTTTGGCACGTTGGCGGTTAGTAATAGTTAACGGGTTTGAACTTTGACGCTTCTGTCCACAATCATATGGCTGGGAGTTCCCCAAGAAGCCACCAACAGGACGGGCTGTTCTCTCACCACTTCGCTTCTTGAGAGGTATGTAGTGGCTACAAAGTAGTCCTGACTCCTGTGCCATGTCTGTAAATGCCCTCCTCACCGCTCGAACTCTCACTTTCAACGTCACTGGCTCCAGACCAGACTCTCTTCATCTCCATGTTTTCTGTCAAGTTCCGGTCAGTACGTATGTTTATGTTTTGCGGCGAGCAGAATAAGGCAGACATCAGGTGTGAGTCTGTACAAGTGCTGCAACTTTTTTCTTCCATCATGCCCCAGGCCAATTCATGACGCTCGGCCGGAGATCAAAGCCCATGGCTTCTTCAAATCTAGCCCATTTGTGTGAGAAAAAAAACCAAAAAAAAAAAAAAAAAAAAAAAAAAA
>SRPQ01000569.1:0-15422 GCA_018360075.1 Claviceps cyperi
TGGGAAGAAGAAGCCGCAGCGGACCCTGCCCAGGACTGATGAGGCACGTATCATGGGGAGGAGTGGGGGTTTTCTTTTCTTTCCCAGCTATCGCACAAAAGAATGGGCGCAGCCGTCTGGCCACTCTGATGTGCGGTGTATACCCCTATCTTCAGCTTAGAATCTTTGGCCAGAAGCGCCGTTTAGATCCGCAGAACCAGCCAGCGCGTCTATTGCAGCCGTGTCACTTACCTACCTCCTAGGTTGTACATAGGTACCTCCTATGATACGAGGTATCCACCTACGTAGCACAATTGTGGAGTCACGGGCGGCGACCATCCTGTCACGTGGTGGGGAAATTTAACTGCAATGCGGAGGTACCTACCTCAGTAACGACTTCAGGGAATCAGGGGTGGCATTGTGGGAAAATCATTGTCAGCAGTGGGCACTCGCCGTCCCAACGTAAGTAGCCTTGGACAAGATAACGAATTTGATTTGGGAGCTGACAAAAGAAGCTTTAACCTAGGCCGTTCTCCGTAGCATACAGATAGAGCGCGAAATAGAGGTCGCGTCCCAGATTTGAGAGCTACATACAGCGATGAAGCAGAGCGCGCACAGCGGGCCGTCCCAAAACCCAGCCACACACAGAGAGAACCTAGTCGTCGTCTGTCTTTGCTGCGTTCGATCTGGAACGTGAATGGTCCGCTGCCTGTTGGTGCCGGATGGAGCACGTGTTGGGCCTTGGCACCAGACGGGCAGATTTAGAGTCATCTAGGTAGTGGTACAGCCCTCAGACAGATGCTAAGCCAACACGCAAACGCAAGGCTCCTCGACCTCCGACATCACCGTCTAGCTATGTACACGAATCTGCACATCACGACAAATGAAAGACAAGCCATGTACATCGTCATTGCCGACATTGGCCCAATACGGCTGTGAAGCATGACACTTCACTCAATCGGCGACGACGTCTTGATCTAGGATGCCGAGACGGCATGGGCGGATCGAAGTCGGAAAATTGTGGAATCAAGCTCGCCGATATGTAGTGAACATATGTGCAAAGTGCAGATTACCTTCCTGGCAGATATCGAGACAACACGTCTTTGATCGATTTATGACAGCACAGACGTCCATTACCCATCACGTAGTTTTGACCTGGAACTAACACATAAGTGCTCTGTAGGGAGTACTATCGCGATTTGTCTCTTGACGAGTATTCGTTGGGGTACTTGGGGGTGCGCGATGGCGATGGCGCCAGATCACGACTCGCCGCCCGCTGAGAGCTGCTGATCATTGCGCTTGCATATGTACGTAGAACCAACAGCAGAGCTAACAGCAGGGCTAGTGAAGATGACGGCGCAGCACGGGCTCCAAAACAAGGCGCCAAGCTGTTGGGCCTGTCCGTGTGCACCAGTATAGGGAGGGATGGTGATGGGTAGGGATTACATTACATACCTTGGGCGCTCAGAGTTTTGCGTGTGTGAACGTTTGAGACAATTTGACAGAAGCCTGGAGGACATTCGGAAATTGGCATAGGTCTTCCATGTACGGAAGTAAGACTATGCCATGACCTACCGCGCCCCGCCAACGGCACCTTAACACTGTATCCACTGCTGTAATAAAAACGCGGCAACTTCTGAACACACACACCACACGTCCATCCCTCACCGCACAAACTGATGATAGAATTGCGTACGCGTCATGCATCACCCACCAACCATTATATGCGCGACCGGTTGCGGAGAAGACAAGTCCTCTCGAGTAAACACGACGCAATATTGACTGGCCGAAAAGCCATGGCTTGTCCTAGATTGTGGGTTGGTTGAAGATCCATTGTTCGAAACAGAGTCCAAATGCGTACAGTGCGTCGATATCTATTATCAAAAGCAACTATTAGTGTCGTGGATCGAAACCGAGTCGTCTCGGTAGCCCACGGAAGCGGATTCTAATTAGTATCATGCGGGCTCGCGGAATTGAGCTTCAGCGATTCAGACAACAAGCCTCAACGCAGCAACGATGGCACTGCTGATCCTCACGAAGTCTTTTTGGACGGGCAGTATGACTGACGTTGGACTGGATGGATTTCAGTCAGAGTACAAGTCAATTCAGTTGACTTGCGTTGTGAAAGGTGAATTATGGGCTTTATTTAGTGAGCGCGCGTTTGATGCATCATGACTAGCTATCGTTGGACGACCACTGACAATGCGCTTAGAGCCGTAGTCGCCTCCGGCCCTCCGTGAGGCTAAGAAGGCTTTCTCCATCGTTGCCACTAAAAGGTCGGTAAGGAGCAGGGCGTGCAGGATCTCACAGTCTCAATCTCGATTGCACGGTCTCCTGACTTATAAGACCAAATCGTTCTATATCCATTCCAAATCTCGCGAGATTTTATGTACATACTTGACTACGAAGTACATACGATCCTGTCACGGGTGATGGCAACAAATCGGCGACTGTTTTATCGGCAAACGACTTCGGGCGAGCCAGATAGGCATGGCAATCTTTGGACAGCAATCTACCTACGCTATGCTATGGTGAGAGCCGGCTCACCAAGATCAGTCACGTGCGGCGTGTCGCAGGCCAAGTCTCAGTGCCGACTAGGAGGAGCCTTGCATGTGTACAATCTTCCGGGACCGAGCCCGTCACTGCGTCTGTGGCAGACGAGGATGGCAAGGGCCAAAGCAAGCGGTGTGGCGACATTTCATTCAAAGTGGATGTGGGAAAAGGCGGACTGGAACTCCTCATTCAAAATGCGAGGAATCGAGATGCATATGCCACTCGTCTACGAAGACACGGCATCAGCATTTGAGATGCCTCCACGGGCTCCGTGCTTGCATCGTAAGCACACCGATCAAAAAGCGAGGGGCTGAGGGCTCCTTGACTGTTGACAAGGCCTGGGCCGGTAGTGTAAGTTGAGCCAAGGGAACTCGAGGACAATTGTCAGATACGCGATTGAGGGCGCATGGTGTCGCGAACATGTCCGTGCAGTGCAAAATAACACTCCAAGCATGACGCACAGAAGAGTAAACGAACAAGTATGTAGGTAGAGCAAAAGCTCCGCATCGCGTCGCCGTGTGTACATTTCTTTACGACGTAGCTCTGCGCCTCGACGACACGCGCATAAACGGCACCAAGCAGTCCACTCCGTACTGGCTCTACAGCACAGACTTGTATTCAGGCGGCATCGTTTGCGTTTGTATGCACTATCGTGGAGAGAAGTCGGTTGTTGGTTGTTGTTGGCGTATTCTCAGAGTGGATGCGTACTTCCTTTCTGTCTTGTGTACTCGGTAAGTTGTAACACCTTTCCTCGGATCGTCGTTACCACGTTCATTTGACCGCCGAGTTCACCGCCGAACATGTGTCTATCTGTGTCTTCTGTATGGGCCAGGTCACTTTTTTGTTTCTACGTGCAACCAGCGATTTACCGATCAACACCCATGTGATAACACAGTCACCTCCGTGCATGGGATACACAATTATGTGTCTGAATACGGCGTGAGAACAACGCAAGCCAAAGGAAAGCAAGCGGATACTGTCTTTCGTCGCAGTTTCAAAACGCCGCGCAAGTTGCAACAACAACTTGACTTCAGTGAGAAACTATCTGAACAAGAAAAGTTTCGTTTCAGGCAAGAAACACGCCAGAGATTCACTCCGAGACACCTTCTTGTTACCCTGCCCCGTCGGCGGCTTGCCATTTCCTTGGGCACGAAGTGACGTCGACTTAGAAAAGGTATGTAGACCCATTACAAGGGCTATGTAGGAGCCTAGGTGATCGATCAAGGAGGATCGGAAAAGAGTGGCCGGGACGCGTCAATTCAATTCTCCGCATCTTTCTCCGATTTCCCGTCGCTTTTTTGTCTCAACTGAGCCGCCTGGAGGGAGGGCACACTTTGGAAACCCTCAGCCCCCCTCCCTATCTTTGCCGAGTCAGCATCGGTTATTTCTCCCTGTTCTGCGCTGTCGCCGTGCAAGCGCCCACTGCAGCAACAGGACGGTGACAAGGGATAACATAAAACGCATGAGACGTGGGCCGAGCTGCACAAGGGAGGACATCATTCCGTTCTGTGCAGTGTGGGGAAGGCGGGTCTTACTCCGCGGCAGGACGGGGCTTTCAAACACACATGTCTGCATTTCCGTGGGCAGTTCGAAGGTTCGTTCTCACGATGAAGGGATGCCGAAGGCATCGTGGCCGACAGGGATGGGAAGATGGGGCCAAACTTGGCTCGATCTATGCCTGGTTCGTTCCCAGACGAGTGGACCGACCGTACCCGGAATGAACAGTCCTGATTTGTGTGTGTACTTGTTTTCCTGTGGCTGCCCCCTTGTTATGAGTATCGTGGATATCGAAAGATGACGTCCCGATTATTTAGAGACCTCGCTCGGCGCTGATGCCCAGCCTACTAGATAGGTATGTAGGTATTTGCAAGAAGCGACATCTGTGGTCATTTGCTTCAATACCCGTCCCTCTCTTCCAAATCGCGTCGGCGTTCCATGGGCGCAGGGGTTTCTTTGTGTTCTCAACGTTACGCAATGTCTCTACTTCGCCCTCGCCTAAGCACCCCCCCTGTGCTCTGCCTTGTTCTCGCGCATCGGTGTCGCAAAAGAATGGGTATTGCGTCCAAAGTCAAAGGTCAAACTGGGTAAGAAGTCGTAGGGGAGGTTTCATTGCGCGGCGCTTAGCTGCTGATAGCGTCGCAGCAGTGTGGTGCCAAACGAGGTGTGATCTGAGGCTCTCAGAGACGCTATCAAAGCAAGGGGGGCCATTGGGCAATGGGACAACGGGCCCGGCCGGAGATGGAACTCTGACAACATGAAAATGGACATGGGGGAGTTGCAGCGCATCTGGCATCTCGGCCGCTTTCCGATCAGCTGCCCCCTGGCCATCTGTTTGGTCCGGCGGCAATAGGTATGTATATGTGTGTGTATGTATGTACCTATGTGCATAGTACGGAGTACGGTACTACCTATGTATGTACATACATAGTACAACCTTACTCCATAAGCCAACTCCTTACTCCGTTACCTCATGACACCCTCTTTCATTGGCAGAGTCTTTGCATCTGATCTCGTCACGACTCACACCACATCCACGTGTACATCTGCCCCGCTCCCCGTCCCATCCCTTTGTGCTCCGTATGCGCTGATCCCTGCAACGAAAGGAGGACGCGCGCCGTAGAAGCGAGAAGTGATAGGTACGCGCGCGACCGAGTAGGCGCTCCTGCATGAGCATCAATTCCGTGCGGTTTCTGCGTAACGTTACTTCTGTATTTTCTTACTTTTTTCTTCTTTTAGTTTTGGGCGTTGACTGAATGTATCGGGCCGGATGCTTCGCATTTCCAAGGGGGTAACTTGGGCGTTTCCAGAGAATATCGGTTTTATGTGGACACTCAAAGTTTTAGTGTCCGCAACGGGGCAAGCCCCGGGACGTCCCGGGATCCGGGATGTCCCTCGGGACCGCCCGGCCTGTGTCGCCCGTGTTGCGAACAATGGATGATCATCCAGCCTGAGGACCGGTGAGAAAAAACATTCTAGCTCTCCAGGTCTTGTGGCGAAGTGCTATTTTGTGTGAAACTATTGAAGTTCTCACTTTTTACACCTATTCAACAACTCAACACAAGCAAGTCCCCCTGAAGTTCAACCCCAAGGGCCCAATCTTGACATTTGTCATCATCACAGTCGTCACGAGGAAAAATACACACCAGATTCGGGGTACCTAGCCTTCGTGGAGCACAGACGCTGCAGGGTAGGCCTTGGGTGCTTGGTGACTCCATATCGTAATGCTTCATCATTGCAATGGTATGTACTAAGTAGACTATCCTGGTATACATACACAACTCAAAACTGTGATCTGCCAGGGCTTTCACCCCATAACTTTGAGGCTTGACATGAATCAGGATCATACGGGACGCGGTGAGCCAGGCAGACCGTTCATCCTTGAAAGAAAGGACGGCGGCCTATGAAGCAAGGCGGCCAGGCCTGTATCGTAGAACCATGACGGGGCAAGCTAAATGATTTTACTAATGCAGTCTTTGACAAGAAAGGCAGCCTGCATCTATGGACTATGCCAGCAACATTTCTTCGCATCTGTAATGATGCACGCACGTCAACCGGTTGCAGCCGCATGTTGTGGTAAATGACACGTTGATAAGGAAGAGGAGGAGAACACAAGATGTAAACAAGAGTTCACCCATCATGACCTTGACTCAGATTGAAACCAGATGTGAAGGGACCAGGGATCCCGGATGTTGCAACCTGGTAGCGCCCGCACTGAGATGATACACAGCAACGCGTTACGCTCACCATTGACCAAGCTCGGCGAATTTCTCCGTCCATGTCATACGTAACTTGGAGTCTGCAAGGTGGCCTGCGACATGGTGACAAGATTGTCTCTCATTCAAGGCCAACTTGACAATATTCGTAGCCCCCATACCGTCAATACTGAGATGCAGTGGAGGCCGGTCTCGCTGCATGATTTGCATCCCAGTTGATACATGCTGTCGCATGCTGTGCACTGGTAAAGAGACCGCAAGGGACAGGAAAGAAAATATCATGCGCTTCCTACGGGGCTTGGCTTTGTTTCCGGCATATGTTGGTGATTGGTGTTGATAACACTGAACAGGCAAGGGACAGGCCCTCTCTCCTCCCTTCCCTCGAATGCAAGAACGAAGGCGGCGCGCATACAATACTGCATGCATACACATGCATGACTTCTCGACCTATCGATCTTGTTCATCTCGGTCTCTCCCTACAAGACCACCCTGCCAGCGCTTGGAAGCATACGGAGTACATGCGTAGTATTCAGAAGCGCGCAATTCGACCTTGTCTGCAATGTTGATACCTACAGCCTTACCTATTCCTATTGTGTACACCGCGGCCGATGCCGATGGCAATTCGCTTTGACGCTCTCCAGGTCTGGTACTACCCATTATGCACAGCTCACGAAGAGAGGCAGAACATTCGACATTTCTTCACCCAAACACTAAACGCACCCCCCCCCCCCCCCCCCCCCCCCGTGCGTCGAACATCAACTGTCTTGCTTTCTCTACAAAGAGTGCTACTTGAAACTAACTAACTTGACGTCGTATTCGGCCGACACTCGACCGTGACATACTTAAGAAGCCTGGCTTTCCGTTGGAATCAACTGCGCAACATTTCCTGGAAATCTTCGCTAGGCGCTTACACCACCACTCACTAGTTCTGACCAAGTACGTTTCAACACTTCTATTATCAGTCTCCGACCGACTGCGTCTTACTGTCCACCTGGCTTCGTCTTACCTGTGCTAACCATCGAAGCCATATGAACAGGGCGACGCTTCGAGCTTATAGCTGGATTGGAACGAGCGCGAGAACGGAGCGGCACTTGAGAGTTGACGTTTCATCTGAGTCCATATATATCTGACACTTGATAATTGACATAGATCAACTTTCTACTCGTGTGTTTTGATCTTCTTCTCATGTGTGCAATGCCGGACAGCTCCAGCGCTTGGAGGTTCTCCTCGAACCAGAGAAGAATCAATCCACCATCCCCGGAGGTTAAGCTTGAGGATACCATGGCAAATGATCCGTTGTCAATCTGGTGTCCAGAATTATCCGAAGAGACACAAGTCTCCGTACTCCCTTCAGAACCGAGCCCGCAGACGAGTCCGCCCGCGGAGCTCCCGAGGAATGCCTCACTCTTTTCGATGATACTAGAGTCTGAGGAGGAAAGCCCACTTGTCATGAACCTGGCAGGCAGTCCTATGGACGTGCCGGTGGACAGAAAGACGGGAATGAATGAAGCTCAAAAGAGGCGGCAGCGAAACGCCGAAGCGTCGGCACGGTCCCGGAAGAAAAGAGTACTTGTACGCAAGCAACTTGAGGAGGCTCAAAAAGTAATACAGGGACAAAACGAGATGATGAAGAAAAAAGACGACGAAATTCAGACCTCAAACCGGAGCGTCAAGACGGAAGATGCGGAGCTCGAGAACAAACACTTGACGACTCTGCTTGAGGATGAGGCGGTCCCGGAAGAGATGAGCTATGCGCCAGATGCGACTTTACTCGGTGCCACCTACGACCCAATCTTCCATCCATTCCTCACCCCAGACTATTACCTCACTCAAGATCACTGCGCAGCAGACCCAACAGAACTATATTGGGATTGCATCCAAAGCTTGTACACACAGTACGAATGATGACGGTCCAAATAGTTCAAATGTTAACAAAATCGATGTTTCTCCGTGGATATAATCAGGATCTGATAAGAGAAAGGCATTCATGGGAATAGGCAAGGCAGTATTTTTCAAGGTTGCTAGCTAGGAAGAAGAAAAACAAAGAATAGGGCGTTGAGCCCAATGCAGGGAGGTGTGTTTTCGAAAGAGCAATGTCCTGGAGATCGTCCATTATGCACAAATTTACCAATGACCCTCGCCTCTGAGTATCCGAGTTATTTACTCAAAACTCGCTCATGATAGTCAGGGGCCCTGCGACGCGGTAATCTGGGACGAGCTGACTCTCGAGCCAACTCGCGATACCTTCCACGCGGCCTCTCGAGCCGGACTTCTCAGTTTCTCGTCTCTCCGACCCTCTAGGACGACATGGCGGCGCGATTCTCTCCTCTCACACCAAAGGCTTTCTCAGTTTCTCAGCCTCAGCGGGGGATGAAGCTAGCTCGTCTGTAGCTTCTCATCTCGCGCAATGACGCCGCCGATGTCATGACTGCACCGGAGACCGTACTCCCTGGGCGTCGGGCGAAAAGTTTCCGATATTGGGATCAAGGTTCGGTGTTTGCGTCCGTCGAGTTGCTTATGTGTGATTTCCGAGGGAAGCCTTCCCATTCCCGCGACTATATTTGAACTGCTGCTTCCTTACCGTCATTGACATGGAGTTTAGGAGATTTGCGTCTGGAAACCCCGACTCAGAGCCATTGAGTTGTGCAGAATTTAAAATTCGGCCCATGCAAAGTTTTTCTCAACGTCGTGTGTTAATGAGTCCGGCGGGCCAACGTAACGTAACTGTCGATCCAGCTGGGCGATTCCCCAAGTTCAGTACTGACTACATCATCCATGTCTTTCAGATTGATGTGAGACCGGTCCTGCACGTCGGGGACTCAGCTTCCTTGAGGTGAACAGACAACAGACGAGTAATGTGATGATTGCCCTTGGTGTACCGTGTGCCTGATTGACAGCTATCTTGGCCCGCCGGACTGGATCTTACACGATGTCGAAAAAAAAAAAAAAAAAAAAAAAAAAAAAAAACAAGGATGAAAGAAAGCACGCCAAGTTCAGGAAGTAAGGACATGAGACCGCTTGTGAAGAATACACATCATCTGTCATTACCCCCCATACTCCCCATACTCCCCCTACTCCCAAACAGCCAGCCACCCCAAAAACTAAACAGTCCTACCCAACTCCCTCTCCCTCTTGACAATGTAATACGTCAACAAGCTCTTCGGATCCTCCTTCACATCACTCATAGCCGCCCAGAACCCCCCGTCTCCAACCCTCTCATGCAGCGACACACAAAACTTGACGGCATCCATGCGCACCCCCGAGTCAGCCGACTCCAGACACCGGCTCGACAGCCCCGTCAGCTGCACGAGCTCCTTCTCCGAGGGCGTAAACTCGGGTCGCTTATCCAGCATCTCCTTGAGGACGTGCAAGCCCATGCTCAGCGTGCGGCAGCCCTCCGTAGTGGCATCCGTACACGCCTGGAGTCTCTTGCTCAAAACGTCCACCATCTCCGACCCGTCGCCTAGCGTGACGAGCTCGTCCGCGAGAAGCTCCAGGCCGCTGACGACGTGGGCTCTCGTGTCGCAGGCGCCGCGTGTCTCGAGTAGAGATCCCAGGCCCTTGGATACATGGGGCCGGAAGTTATCGCGGTCCTTCTTGAGGAGCAGCTTGATGGTGGAGAGCATCTGGGCCTTGACATCTTGCACCTTTTCGGGGGCAATGCCGGAGAGGGGGTCTTCGAGGTACTGGAAAAGTCCCAGCAAGAGGGCTTCGAGCTTTTCACTGGGAATTATCGTCCGGCTGTCGCGAAGGAGCGACTGCAGTTTTCGGAATCCGTGCACCTCGAGGGTTTTGCTCTTGATTTTAGTAATGCCGCTGTCCAGCAGTTTGGAATTCTGGCGCGCCTTTTCCGGCGAATCCAGCGGATCTGCCGTGGGAGGAGGATGGCCGTTGGCTTTGGCCAGACTCCCGGCATCCTCATTGACTGGCTTGTCTTCTAGCACGGGGACGTCGAATGTAGGTTTCGGGGTGGGTGCAGCCTCGTCTGTGAAGGGGTCTTCGTACACCTTGACCAATGGGGACGTGGGTTTTTTCGTCGTCTTGCCGTCTGCGTGTATGCTTGCTGCAGGGGAGGCTGGCGCTTCTTCGGGAGCAGAGACTGGCACCTGTGCCGTTGCGTCTTTTTTAGGAGGGGACACGTACAAGTCGGCAAGCTGGGGCACAATCTGCCTGCTGACAGCATCATCATCACGATCACCATGTTGCCCGACTCCGTTTGCTATCAAATGACCGATTGCAGGTGTTGACAACGGTAATGAGGAAGACAATTTTTGTGCATCACGTCTCAGTGCTACTGGACTACCGCGAGGCGAGCCAGTCAGGTGTTTCGACATGGATTGGGATTGTAGAGCCGGCGAAGGTATGCTTGACTCGCTGGCACGAGACTGATGACCCGGCCTATTGTTCTTTGGGGCCGTCTTCTTTGGCGTAACCGTCTTTGCTGGATGTCTAGGAGTGGCATTCTTGGTCTTGATGTTCTCGGGACTATCCGGTTCCATCGCGTGATGATCGCGGACGGAATAGGGGCCGGCCGTGGCCGGGCGAGCAGCCAACTCTGGTCTCCGTCGAGTCGGCCGCGTGGGAGCCACAGACATACCTCCAGCGTTGACGGACAGAGTCGATTCGGGACGAGTCCTAGTGGCGGTCGACAACTTGGTGGCGACTGTGGTGGTCGTGGCATGGGTCGAGACGTTGGCAGTAGTTGTGCGTGTTGGGGACGAAATGTGAGCCATGGCGGATCCGGGCCGTATTGGCAAGTTATTGGCAGCCATGGCCGCCTTTTTCTGTGCCAGCATGGTTTCACGAAGACTGGGCCTGCTGGATGTCATGGTGCTCCTAGACAGCCCAAGACCAGGCCGTGTGGGGGGGGGGTCCGACTTCTTGGAGGAGTTGGGATTGCTGGGATCTTTGTTGAGGAGTTTTTGCGCCGTAGCGTCAAGGTCGGCCATGAGACTATTCTCGTCGTGTCAGCAACGGCAACATAGTAGGGCCACAGAAATGGGCAAGGATGAAACGAGAGACCCGGAAAAAAAAAAAAAAAAGTAGAAAACCATCCATAAAGAGTAGTAACATGATGAAAACTAGAGGCTCGCACTTACGCATCAGCTCGAGCAGGCCATACGCCCCAAAAAGTCCAGTAGGCCGATCTTGTCTTCTCCCGCACGCCGGGGTTCGCATCGCCCAATCCCTTGCGAAGTATCTTTTCCATCAGCTCCACGCCGCCCGTGTGTTCGACATGGCTCTTGTGGCAGGCCTCTTTGCGCAGCACAATCTTGAGCCAATCGGTGGCGTAGGTCCTGGGCTGGACGTTCTTGTCTTGACTGGCGCTCCAGATGTGTTGCATCAGTCGCTGATTGTATGTTACTCGGCTGATAATACGTTGAACGGTCACATTCGCCATCTGAGAGCTAATCTTCTTGGTGCCAGCGGAAAGCTTGACGAGCGTCTGCATGAGTAACTCGACCATGGGGTCTAGGGCCGGGCCTAACGAAGCGGCGATTTCCTGCACGAGGCCGCAGCCCTCCTTGGACAGACTGGTTCGCAGCGAGGTGACTGCCTTGATGATGCCGTCCAACAAGCCGCGCAAGTTGGTGACGAACAATTCCTGGAAATCTGTGGCGGCATTCCCGGCGTTGAGCCTGCGGAGCGTGTTGATGGACTGCTCGCGCTTCAACCAATTTTGCTCAGATTCTCGGCCCTCAAAATAAAAGGCCATGTCTCGAAAGATGTCGTCGAGTTCGCGAGTGGTGTTGACGTACTGCGGCTCGACTACTTCGACTTGTACATCGGGTATCGGAGTATTTGCGCGCTCGCTTCCATGAGACGGTATGCTGGCACCGAGGTGCGGTCGACTGGATTGCGATGGCTGAGATGATGGTAGAGAAGATTGCGAGACGAGCCCGTCCGGCGGTATTTCTGGACACCCACCTACGGGCGCTAGGGCTTTGACGATGGCCTGTTCGATGGCAGGGCGGACCTTGAAATTCTTCAACTGTCGTTTTAGGTCCGACTTTGCGGTGTTGGGAGCCGTTCTGGTGCAGAACAGTTAGCAACCTCGGTGGAGGCTCAACAGAAGAGCAACGGGGAACGCAAAGGCAATGTCTCTTACTTGAACAGTTCAATCACAGTGGTCTTAGCAGTGTCCCGAACCATGCCATCTGCATCCTCGAGAAGTTCCATGAGCTGAGGCACATAGCCACGGAAGGGCAGTCCTCGTTCGTGGTGTGTCTAGAACAGGGTAAGTACATGATAAGGGACATAAGAACACAACAGATGACGTAGCAATCGGTATGAGGATTCGTACCGTCAGAAGCCAGTGCATACCCGCCTCCTTGGCCCTCGGGTTCTTGCCAGTCAAGGCCGAAGAGCGGACGAAGCGCTCGACGTCGGCAGCCGCGACGGGATACAGCGTGTTGAGTGAAGCGGTGGCCAAAGATCGGTATTTGTCTTTGGGATCGCCGAGCTTGTCGATAACCAGCGGTAGGGTACGGGCAGCCTCGCGAGACAGAAGCTTGGGGTCCTGCCGCGACAAGCGAGTCAGGAGGTGATTGAGGGCCGTGAAGCCGGCATTGACGAGAGCGGCATGTTGCGAGGACGAAGCCGTGCGCAGACCGTCAAACAGGTGTGGAACGCATGTCTCGGGGACGTTGTGCTGCTTGATGGCGGATTTGACAACCGTGACGAGCTGGACTTTGGCGTCGAGAGACGCGTCGCTGCGCAGGACGGTCAGCAGATCAACGACCTGATCGTCTGTGAGTTTTTCGGCCATGGCTGGCGCCTGCGAGATTGGTGATGATGCCGCGCTGTTGGATCGTGGTGGTTATGCAAGCCGATTTGGACGTCGTGTTGTGCCCGATTTGATGGTCGAGACGTCGACTCGATGATGCTCGATCAAGAAAAGAGAATATCGAGCGCGCCGGGCAAGCTGCGACAAATAATGTTAGAAGAGCGCAAATTGATAGAGCTGTGAGCCGCAGAAGCGCCTTCGCACAAGACAAACACGGGAGACAGTGATCTGGTCTGGACAGGAAGAGGTCATTCCGGACGTTGAAGCGAGGAGAATCAAGACGACAAAATTGCTGCGTTTGAGTGGTTCATTGCGCTCAAAGAGGGGGCGACGCCGCGAATCAAATCAACGACAAGCGTCTTTGCGCCGCGCCGGACCGACCGAAAGACTCAAGTAGCGACGACGCAGAACTGGCGCAGAACTGGCGCAACAATGGCAAGAATGGCAAAGAAAGTCGGGGGTCGATGCAAAGAGACAGAACTCACCTTGACCAGAATGCTATCGTTGTAGCTGCAATCCTCGTACCATTCGTACGAGCAATGACATTGGAGTTCTCTGTTTCCTTGTTCTTCTTTTTTTGCTTTTTCCGTCTTTACTATCCCTGTTCTTCCCTTCTTCTCCCTTTTTTATCTCCTGCTCCTTCCTTTTGCGCTGCTTCCAAAGGTTTCCAAAATACAAGTCGTGCGCAGAGATGCAGAGAGTCGTCTTCAATTTGTTGCTTCGTAGTTTTCGAGATACAGGGACAGCGACTCGTGGCGAGCGGAACCGAGGAAGAGGGCTGATGAGAGGCGGTTGGGAGCGGCCTTGGATGCTTTTTTTGTGTGATTGACGCTCTTCTGCTCCGGGTGTATGTCGTAAGCTGTTGTTTGTGTGATCGGATATTGCTTATGAGGTTGAATGTTGTTTATGTGGATGTTTGGGTTAAGTACATACCTACTCCGTGCTGAGGTACAATGAGGTATGTATGTACAGTACAGTACATAGATTCCGGACCGGCACCCCAGAGCTTTAGTTGCCGGGGCGAGGGAAGGCAGGGAAGGCAGGGAAGGCTGTCTTGTCTGGTGGGGCCGTCTGTGTCCGTCCTCCGGAGTTTCCGCCATATGTACATACCTGCCTGCTAGGCTGCTAGGTTCTTAGAACACCTTGATAAAGTTCAGACATAAATCCCGCGATACCTTCGCATTCTCCATCTCCTCATTCTTTCCCACCGCCGTCTCACATCACCTTCAAGCGCCTTCTGCTAGCCATATGCCGCCTTCTCTCGTAACCATCCCAGTCTTCCGTCACCATCAAGTCCCCCGCCATGTCTCCCGCCGTCCAAATCGTCTCCTCTTCCAACTCCAGCGACGAAGACCACGACGCATCTCTCTTCCCCCTTCCCAAGCTACGCCTCAAAGTCAACGACCTTGGCCACCCGGGTGCCTCTCTCTTCTTCTCCTCTATCCACCCTACCGAAACCCTCACGCGCGCCGCCATTAACGTCCTCCGCCTGCTCTACCATGATCCCTCCGATCCGTCCACCACCCCTCCGCCTACCCGCTCCGTAACCGTCATCATCCGCAACATGTCCGGCGTAGCTTACACAACGGGCACCGACCTCGACAACGACCACAAGGAGATTCACCTCGCCCTCAGCCACATCACCAACACGGACCGCGCGCTCACCTGCTCCGAAATCACCGGCGTCCTTACCCACGAGCTCGTGCATTGTCTGCAGTGGAATGCCCACAATTCCTGTCCTGGAGGCCTGATCGAGGGCGTAGCCGACTGGGTACGCCTAAGGTGCGACTTGGCGCCGCCACACTGGAAGAAGGTCGTGCCTGAAAAGTGGGATGCCGGATACCAGCACACAGCCTACTTCCTGGACTACTTGGAGCAGAGGTTCGGGTCTGGGTTCGTCAGGAGACTGAACGAGAAGCTGCGCGTGGATAAATATGATGAGAAGACGTTCTGGCCAGAGTTGACGTGCGGGATGACGGTAGAGGACTTATTCAAGGAGTACGTTGCGCATTTGAAAAAAGAGGATGCATAGACGGACCGCGTTTGTTCAAAACGAGTGTATGTATATAGAGAAGCGTTTCTGTTTCCAAGCAGGAGGCATAACTCATCATATCACGACGGATTATGAAGCACAGAGCGTTGACTTCGCACCGAGGCCAGTCCAGTCCATGACACCGTCGTCAATTTCTCATCGCGCACAAGTGCATATACAAACGATGGTCGTAGTCCTGTGAGTGTGAACAGATAGCTCAAATAAGGAACGGCGAACATCAGCCGTTGTTCTCCCTCCTACTTTCAGTAAATAAGTCAAGATATTGAGGAATAAGCCATTGCTCGTGCTGGCAGCCGCATCACGTGACGGCCGCACCATCCGATTATGTAAATAGTAT
>SRPQ01000057.1:0-59491 GCA_018360075.1 Claviceps cyperi
GCACGGCGCTCAGCAGTGGGCACCTCAACGGACGACGATAAAGGTACAAAGCGAGATGGGATCGGCTACAGCATGATTGACTGCGGTACAAGCGCTAGCAGGGTATCAAAAATACACTATACTGCTTTGGGTAATTGGGGTGGTGATTAGGCAGTTGCTGAGGTGCTCATCAAGGTCTCCCGATAGTTATTAGCGCAGTCGTCCCGAATAGGTATGGGAAAGGTTATAAGCAGAGTTGTTTGGCTGCATTGTTGCCAGGTTTTCCGGTGGGCACTTCGGGTCGCAACCTCCGACTTTTCTTCGTCGGACCCTTGCCACGACGCTGACCAACACTTAGGCTTGATGAGAAACATCATTTTCTCGTCGTGTCTACCTCCACCAGACCCAGAGAATTGCGAGTTTCTCCGTACTGCGCACAATCGGACCCGATTCTGCGGCCTTGTGGCTGGAAATGACCATAGAAGTCACCGACTTGCTGGGTTTGCACGGGCGATAGGCGGGCGAAGTGTGTTACAGTACTTACTACAGACTATGTATATGTTCGGGACGGTATTGGGTTCCTGAGCTCAGGGCACCCGTGCTGAGGCTTTGATATAAAGAAAGTGAAAGTCCGACTGGGTGACTCATGTATGATGCCATGCTATGCATGACCACATTGAAACGCTTCGACTTCTCTCTTCACAGCCAAGCAACATCGACAACGTTGGAACTCGTGTTATTGTACTTTCGTATACCATTGTCAACAATCTTATTCTTTATTTTCCCCTTGGGACCCTCTCGAGTTATTCTCGACTGATCTACTTAGGTACCTAATCAGGTCAGGTAGCTCACCTGCTTCCGTCTCGATGATTTCCTTCACTACCACATTGACATCACAACTCCAAGTCCACACATCGCGGCAAGTACCTCGCCTTACCCGGTCAATCAGCCATGTCTGTGTCGCATCACCACGAGGCCTAGTCCTTGCCGTACACAGTGGACACATAGCCACTCAGCGAAGAAGGCAAGATCAGACATTACCCAAGCACTTCTTCTCAACGACATCGACGAACCAGCTCCGGGATTTCTTCCCATCTAAGGACACGCCCCATATTCAACGGACTAAGCCGGCGTGGCCGCACCATGGATATACCATGGAGGAAATGTTGGCTGTAGAGCCGGTCCATCGAAAGCCCAGGAACATGAGCGATTGGGCTGCCTGGAAGATTGTGCGGTTTGCCCGGTTTTGGATGGACAAGATGACGGGGATGGGGAGAGCGCAGCAGGTGGATAAGAAGCACCCGACCACAGCTATCGTTGCAGAGAAGCCACTGACAGAGGCACAATGGGTACGTCCATGATGAGAGGTCTATGATGACTCATGAGAGGGGAGATCCTTTCCCTTTTGCCTTACAACAGACAATCATGACAAACTTCGATGGCAAGCAGCACACAGGCTAACTCCCACACAGCTCGTCCGGTTCGTCTTCCTCGAAAGCGTCGCCGGCGTCCCAGGCATGGTCGGCGGGATGCTCCGCCACCTCAGCAGTCTTCGCCGGATGAAGCGCGACAACGGCTGGATCGAGACACTCCTCGAAGAGAGCTACAACGAGCGAATGCATCTCCTCACGTTCATGAAGATGTGCGAACCCGGCTGGTTCATGAAGCTCATGATCATTGGTGCGCAGGGCGTCTTCTTCAACGCCCTTTTCGTGGCCTACCTTTTGCACCCCCGTATTGTGCACCGCTTCGTCGGCTATCTCGAGGAAGAAGCCGTGCATACATACACGAGGGCGATTCGAGAGATCGAACGCGGCGATCTCCCGAAATGGAGTGATCCAAACTTCCAGATTCCCGATATTGCTGTTGGGGTAAGTTGGACTCTGTTTCCCATAGGTGGAAAAAAAAACTTACAAGAATCTAACCCCTCTCAGTACTGGAACATGCCTGAAGGACATCGAACCATGAGAGATCTCATTCTGTACATCCGCGCGGACGAGGCCGGCCACCGCGGCGTGAACCACACGTTCGGCAATCTCAACCAGAACGAGGATCCGAATCCGTTTGTGAGCACTTTCAAGGATCGAGAGGTGCCCAAGCCTGCTCTCAGGGGCACAGGGTATGAACGCTCCGAAGTGATCTAAGTGTTTCCGGTGAAAGCTCTTTCTGTTTACGGAACAAATTTCTTGGGAGATGCAAATTATCTCGCAAGTCACGATGGAAAAAAAAGGGGGGAGAAAATAGAAGCAAGTGATGCAAAAGCACACTATCGGAAGCTCGGTGTTGGACTTCTGTTGAGAGTGACAATACCCATAGACGTACTGTAACCGACTGACCCTCTTTCTTTGTCGAGTGTTTTGTTCTTTTTATGTCAGGTTCATTAGACATGTTTAGTTTGACGCGTCGACTTACCTTTGCTTACCTTGCGGCATGACAAAAAAAAAACACTTCTCAACTCATTTCTGGCTTTTACCTGCACTGGCATATGCCTAGCATGACGTTTATACATGAGCATTAGATCAAGAGTACCAGGTACATAAGTAGTAGTATGTGAAAAGTGGAATTTTGCTGTGCGGTCACCGGCGGTGGAGTACCTAGGTATTCTGTGCAGCTGTGCAGCTGTGCAGCTGTGCCAGACGCAGAATGGATGGTGAGTGATGCAGAAAGAAGCGTTGTGTTGAGTCGCTCGCCAACCATCAATCCATTACAGTACCTAGCTTTGGATCCTCTGTCTCATCACAATCCTTATTCTTCATATTGCAGCCATGGCCATAAAATGACCGGAGATGGATGCGATCACGATTGCATCAACCCACCAATGCCGTCAGCGTTGTGCTCGCTAAGCTAAACTAGACGAAAAGGCTTTCTCTACATGTTATCGACGGCAGATAGCCATTCATGTGTTATCGCTCAATGTGACACCGCATCACAGCATCACAGCATCACAGCATCACAGCATCACAGCATCACGGCATCACGGCATCACGGCACAGTACGACGGTATGCCCAACTCTCTGCTGCGAATGCAGAAAAAATGCCATTCAACGTTCTGGAAGCTTACACTCGCGTTTCGCCGGAGGAAGACGGGGTCTTGTCTGTCTTGCGCAGAGGGAGGCACGAATGAACCCTCCCAGCTGTTCACGTAATATATCGTGGCTTTGCCGCCGTCCACTGCCGAGATGGCTTCCATTCGTGGCAAGGGGTGGCACTTTATTTTGCGGGGTTTGGGCTGTGCACCGAAATGATTGCTACATGTGTATTTTTAGGGAGCTGAGTATAATCAGTATGCTACATTACATAGTCGATCTAGATGGATGCTAGTGACGGATGCTATTTATGTATGCATGTACATACAGAAATCGGAACGGATCAGATGCTCAGCCACTGAGGGCTGTTCGTTTACTTCACAGGCCGGTGTGTTACAACTTACACGAGCTGCAGTCCTCGCCGTTGGAGGCCTCGATATCGATTGCGCGTTTGGCAATCGCGTTGTCTGATGGCCATGACCCGAAAGAGCGGTACGCCTTGGCGTCGCGTGCAGATGCGCTCAGCGCGATATGAGACCCTGTTTCGTGTTGTTGTTGCGATTCGAAGTTTGATGCTTCTCCTTCACGCAGGAGTCGCATTGACTCATGTGCACCAAGTGGGTCTGTCTGTACCGTAGGCTGAACTCCCCATTGCCCAAGGCCCTCTCCATCTCCATCCAACCTTTCTACATATCCTCCAGCCAGGCTGCCAACCCTACGCCGAACCGTCTTCTTTTTGTCCCCTGCTCGTCAAACGTCCCAAGCGCACGCGCAGATATTCTTGCTTTTACGAACGAAACCTGAACCATCTAGTCGACCTGTCTGCCTCAATCTGGAGCAAGATCCCTATTCCCGCTACCCGCGTCATCAACAACGCACTGCTTGCCCACCTCGCCAACAGAACGATACGGCGACACGACGACACGACGACACGACGACGCGACACGACGACAACGCCACCAATCCCGAGAAGATAGCACCGAGTGTTCGATACACCACCGGGTGAGAGCTGACGGCTGAACGGCTGATCGGCTGACGGGTTCTGCCTGTCCCGCCGCTAACAGCTTAACGTGATACTCTTTCTGCCTCACATTACATCATTTGACTGGGGCACAACTCTTTGGTCTCTCTCGGCCGCACTTTGGCTGTCAATACCTGAGAAGTCTGCCACGATACCCTTTGCCAGAATCGTCGGCTCTTGTCGACCCTCGTCGGCGGGATCACCATGGATCAGCAAGCCCACAGCACGCAATCGTCCTCTTCGGCGGCCGGCTACGACAATCAACAGGAGCAAGTCTCTCACGTACAAAGTAGCCTCTCACCCTCTGGCAGCGGCATGAGTCTCCGAAGAAAATTATCTGTCGGGCTAGGTCCTGATGCGGATACATCATCACAGTCGCAAGTTCCTTCCGAATTGAGCTTTACAGCTACTTGGGCAGATTCGTCTTTTGATCCGTTCGCCTCAAATACCCAGTTTCTACCTTCGCAACAGACTACGTCCTCCCAGCAGATCTACAACCAAGTTTGTGTCTCCGGTCCGACAGAGTTCGACTCCAGTGGTCGTTACGGTCAACAGCAACTTACTGGCTCCGGCGTTGACGGCTCCCTGCCTTTTGACGCACAATTGCACGCGCCGTATCTGTCGCCGAATTTGAACGACGGAGACTTTTCCCTCTTCCCGTCAGGTAACCAGGGTGATCGGTTCAATGTTCCGCTCTTTGAGCAGGCAAGCTTTGACGTGCCCGATCTAAGCCTAAGCAGCATGCACTCGTCTCAATCCCATCACGCTCCCCATCCCTCGAACCTCGGACAGCCCGATAGTTTTCAACCGGGGTCTGCTCATCAATCCCCGTCCTTCAGTCAGCACAATCAATTTTCTCCGCCTCAGAGAACCCATTCGAGGAACGTATCCCTTGGTCCCGAGGCTGCCCTACTTCCCAGTCAGATGCGTGATTGGACACAACCTCAGTTTCAAAGACACCGTCGCAGTCCTTCCGAGTTATCTGATGTATCATCCGTGTCGCCTTCTCCCAATCTCGGCAGTGTTGATTCTTTTGACGATCATTCAGGGCACTCGCCGATGCAAAGAGCATCTAACGGGAGCCTCTATCAAGACATGATGAAGATGGAGTCGTTCAACATCAACGATGGCAGTCAGCACGGTAGAAGCCCGTCTCATAGCCCGGCAATCAGTCCCAGAGTCTCTCCTCAGCAGATGCCCGACATGCGTCGAGCGTCTTTTGGCCTAATCCCTCCGAATACTGGCTTTGGTGGTGGTTTGGGCTTGGGCTTCTCTAGCATGTCACATGACAATTCGTTTCCCCCTCTGGCGGCCCAAGATCGAGCTGAAGCACCCCACATGGCGCCACCAGCAATCAACATTGATTATGCGCCGAGCAATACCAAACAAGGTGCATATGAGCCGGACAAGCCTCGTCTTGACCAAGACTCATTGACGCCACCTGAAAGAGGTGCGCACCGAAACGCATTCCTTTTCTTATCTGCTCCCTTCCTCTCTCTGGTTTTCTCTCACCATCTGTTTCTCAAATGAACAGGTAAAACATGTAGAAAACTAACACGTATGTTGAACTGCAGGTCGTCTCAAGTCGCGCCCACGCTCTGTCACGGATCCCTTTCATCCTGGTGGTCGAACCCTCGCGCGCGCTCATCAAGCATCTGCCAGCTTATCTCCATCACCGAATCCGTCTACTCGCTCCGATGCTTCACGGTCATTATCCCCATTCGACAGACAGGCTGCCTGGTCGCCATCACGCAGGCGTCAGTCTACGTCTGCGGTCCCCGTTAACGTTATCGCTCTGCGCCTCGCTGACCCTGATTATCAGGGTAGCCCGGAAGGAGGTGGCATGAGACGATCCCAGAAACACCCGGCCACCTTCCAATGTACACTATGTCCAAAGCGATTTACCCGTGCCTACAACCTGCGCTCGCATTTGAGAACACACACAGACGAGCGTCCCTTTGTGTGTTCGCACTGTGGCAAAGCATTTGCCCGACAGCATGATCGGAAGCGACACGAAAGCCTGCATTCTGGAGAGAAGAAATTCGCTTGCAAAGGAGAGCTCAAGGCCGGCGGCCAGTGGGGCTGTAATCGACGGTTTGCCCGTGCAGATGCCCTCGGCCGTCATTTCCGCTCCGAAGCAGGACGTCACTGCATCAAGTCTCTGCTCGATGAGGAGATGCATGACCGCCAACGGCAATGGGAGGAGCAAAACGCGCAACAAAATATGGCTCAGAACATGTCAGGACCCATGCCCATGACCTTGGATCCATCAACGGGCCATTCTATAGATGCCGGCGGCAACTGCGCGCTTCCCGCGGCTCTGCTCCAAAAATATCCTGCTCTTGCTCAGATGAACTGGTCCGCCTCCGATGTGGGGGCCGGCATGGATGATGATATCAGCGGCCGATCTTCGTTTGACGCGAGCGACTATGAAGAGATTGACGATGGAGGATACGTTAGTGGTCCTGGGACAGGGTTTGGTCATGGCGGGATGAACCAGAATTTCGGGGATGTGGGCTACATCAGCGACTTCGGAGCCGGGGCCCGTTGACATTTCTTTCCCCTTTTTTTTTCTTTTTTTTTCTTTCTCTCTTGTCAACGTGACATGCATGGACTTTCCCGAGAATTTGATTCCTTTTGTCCATTTCCTTTTTCTTAAAGCAAGATGCAGAGATTGTGTGCGTTTGCAGCGGCTTGTGCATGGCTGGGAGCAACTGTTTGTTCGTCGTGGTGCCATCGATTGCGGACGCGATTTGTTGCTGTTCTTCAGCGGTTTTTGGTCTTAGGAGGGGCATATCTGGTTCAGAATGTGCATTGCATCGAAAGTACAAACATGTGAAGCGAATTGGCGTGGCATCAAGAGTGTGGTATATATACATAACTAGCCAGGATTGGATTTGATGCGTTCTTCCGGCGAGGTTTTTCATAATTCTTCAAGTTTATCTTCTCGCAGTCGATCTACGCAAGGATATTTACTCAATTCGATAGCACAGGGCGTGGAACATATTTTTTTTTTTTTACACTTCTTTTTCAGATGCAGAGCATGTACATATCTAGGACATAAGCGATCAAATGCTATCGGTGCTGATTCTGATGGTTTCTCAGCTCCTTCCTTATCTTGAGTGTTTCAGGGTCCCGAATTTGTAGGCCATTTCGCTGATCCAGACGTGCGACCCTTTTTTTTCTTTTTTTTTCTTTTTTTTTCTTTTTTTTCTCTTTTTTCTCTTTTTTCTTTTTTTCTTCTCGGGTTGCAACCAACATCATAAGTTGACGACCAAGTTACCAACCCAACAAGAATGGAGTTCGGTTATTCAAAGACTGATTGATTGATTGATTGAATACTCTAGATAGGGGGTGAGCCTAATAGTTGTTATGGACTAGCCTCGGGGCGTCTGCGGACGAGCGTCAATAGTAGTATTGAGAAAGAAAGCCATCCACGAAGGGAGGCCGAATGAAGGGCCTCCTGGACTGCCTTTTCGACTGACCTGCCCAGGTTCTCGATGGTGATGGTGTTGCCGTTGGGCGCCCGGCGGACGCGTTTCTGACGCGTGTTGCTTCTGCGTCCAGCATGCTTTGGCATGAGGGCCACACGCCCTCCAGCGCTGAAGATGGTATCAAACTGGCAATTTTTCCATAGTCTGCCTTTAGACGTTTCGGCACTCTTTCCCGTGCCGTGATCACCTTTGGCGCGACCGATTCAACGTTGGTGCCGCCAAGCCCCGAGAGGGAATGGTGGCGGCTCTGGTCGAGGCCACGCGTCCCGGAGTCGATGTCCATTGGGACGGCGCCGTAGGCCGCCCCAGCGATCTGGGCATCGTGCGCCATCGCGAGAGACTGCGATTCTGTTTTTTGGGTCGGTACCGCGGCGAGTCACGGCGCGGGCGTTGGCAGTCGCATATGGTTATTCAAAGACATATGTACCGTATAATCCACAAGCCTTAAGGACTCCCGGAAATGGCGACGCATTCCGATGAAGCAGTCATTGATGGTTGGCAAGAAATAGCCTGATTGGTGAGTCAGTCCATGCGCGTGAGGAGAAAAGATCTACGGAGAGTACATATCACATCCATGGGTCCGGGTATAGGAGCATATCTGGTGGCGCTTAGACGCGGCTTTCCCGATTGGGTGTCTATCTTCGTGCTGGGTTGCCTCCAGACGAACATAACTTGCTGGACAAGCACGGATATGTGGACTGACTGAAGATCTAGGTACTTTGTGCAGGTGTAGGATATGAAGAGCCAAAGAAGTCCGATTTTTGCATCCACTGTATTGGCATCGAACTTGACCGCCAGTACACGCAGGGGCGGTGAACGCGGGCGTGAGGAACAGCTTGGGTTCTTCCACATTCTGTGTGGGATTATATAACTATATGTACGGAGATGGTAGGTATGCCAAGTGAGATACTCCGTATGTAGATACTTTACAGCCACTGGCTGGCACTATATATGAATCCCGGACGAGGTTTCACTCACAAGACCATAATCATTGGGGCGAGGGGATGGATATTGGCCGTACTCGAGTTTCGTGGTATGTAATGCATGCGGGAGGAGGAAAAAAGAAACAAAAGAGTGCTTCGGTGCGCAGAGAATCGTGGCTGTAGCCTGTGAGTCATGCAGGACAGTCCTGTAGTACCTACATAATATGAGACCTGTACGGAGTAACTATCTACTATCTCGAATTCTGTGTACGGAGTAGATACCTACTATGTAGAGTCTTAATTACAGATACATAAGTTCTATGCATTTTAGACTTGAGTCCTACAAGTCCTCCACGGAGTATCAAGGTCAGTATGTTGTATCTCGGGCTGCACGTCACAAGGTGTGCCTAAAATGGCCGTCAATCACGCAGCAGGAAGGGAGGAGGACACGACAAGACTGCGCTCGCCTTATTACAAGACCCATCTCGCAACGTCGCAACGTCGCAACGTCCCAACGTCCCAACGTCCCACCTTGCCTCCATAGGCATTGGCTTTTTTTCTTTTCACATTCTTCCAATATTCTCCCGCTCATTCTGCGGTAATTCGGCCCGTGGGAGTGCATAACTTTTTCTGGGCCGGCTTGAGACAGTAACATGTACAAACAGGGGATAATGTGAGGCGGTGAGCGGCTTGGGATTTGGGGCTTCTCATGCGATGGAGCGCGGGATCTACAGAGAGGTAGGTATATAGGTAGGTATATAGGTAGCCTTAGGTAATGTACCGGTATGTAGACTAGACGGAGTGCGGTGGGTGGTTATCCTGGAATCAGGACTGAGAATGCCACTTGAGATGGGACGCCGCTTGAGATGCAGGGGCAAAGTGTCTTGGACGCATTTCAAAGAAGCACAGGACTGGAATGCGGCTGTATGTACACATGTACCAAACTTCGACGGATGCGCGCTGCTAAGCCCCACCCAGCCCATTCGTCGAACAGCATTGCCAGGGGAACATGACATCGCGCTTTGATGGTATCATGGCCTGCATGTTACTGCCATGCCAGATGCCGATGCCAGATGCCAGACACTCAAGCGATGCAAGTCGCGTGTCAAGAAGTCCCGTGTCTGAACATGAAGTGATTCGTGGCCCGTTCGGTTTGTCTTGTTGTCTATCATTCCAGCCCTCGTTTGCTCTTCGTGTCTGGTGAGCATTACCGCTCCTCTGAAGGTTGGTTGTAACTTGTGTGGGTGCATGCGGCGCGTGCTACGAGCTGTCTTGCTTCCGTCGTCACTTGACTTCAATTGCCCCCTACATCTTTCCACCCCTTCGCGCGAGACGCTGTGATCCCTCTCCCCCTTCCATTCAGCCATATAGCGGCGCAAGGGAGTCATTGACTTACTTGATCGTCTTCAAGTCAGCGCGGATAGCGCATCAGACAAGAGCGCGTCGCTTTGAGTTGTTGAGTGACGGGCCAGGAAGACGTTGGACACTCCGCTCCTCATACCCGACCGCCTCAGCTCTACGACTTGTTCTATTTCCACTTGGGTCTGCCTCTGAGCTGGCAATCGTCAGTCAAGACTCAAGAGCACAAGCCGAGTTGGCGAACGGCCGAGAGCCACAACACGCCCTGAACTGAAGTCGGCATTCTCACCATCGTGCCGGCATCAGCTCCCAGCCAGAGGCACGAAAATCACCCCGATGACAACCCGACGACCACCCAATTACCACCCAATTACCACCTTCTACACCAGATCGACTCCAGACCGAGCACAATTCGATCCGATACTCGCGAGTCGCCACTATCGGTCCTGGTCATTACAGTCTGTACCATCTGAACTCTGGTGTAATCCTGTCTCACCAAGACCTCGCCTGTAGGACCCCTGCAGAGGTTACCTCATACATCGCGTTTCTGAACCTTCTCTCTCCTTTTCGCTGATATCGGCTTGTCTTCTCCCTTGACAGATTTCGTCATATTTCCTTGGTGTCCACACACTTTGGATGTTTGTGACACGCGCCTTGTCGCTACATCAGGCATTTACGCCTCTACCTAAAGTGCCCTTCCTCGCTCTGATCCAAATCTCACAGCTTCCATGATTTTGACGTTAATCTGTACATCACTGAGCTTTGACTTGCACAATGGCTGCGGCCGAGGTTTCGACGCTGACAGCAAGTTGGGCAGGACGCGCACGGGACTATTTCCCAGCTCAGCCCTTGACGACTGGTTGGGATGAGACGTCGCTGCGCATCCAGTTGAATCGCATTTCATATGCATGGATTTGTAGGAAACGCACTACACAGGCAAGTTTGCTGAACTGTCGAGAAACTTTTTTTTTTTCGTGCTCACTGTCTGACTCGTCTTCTTCAGACCGAAAAGTCTAGGGCTGGCGCACAATCAACCATTGGACGGACCCTTGTGGTTCCCGATTATTGGTCAAGAAAACCCGATAGACTGCCTGATTATACAACACCTCCGCCGTTATCGCATCACGTCAAGGAACCACACGAAACAAATAGCCTCGCTTCCCGACGACAACCGTTCTCACATGGCCAGCCTCTTTTAGACAGCCCACCAGAAGCCGAACAACGATCGTCAAAGTCAAAGGACGACCTCTTCTCAGATCCTTTCTCTGGGTTTGAACCTGACTGGAACATTCAAGACGGCTCCGTAAAAGAAGCCAAGGGGAAGAAGAAGAAGAAGGGAGGCGGTGGCGGTGGCCCAAACAGGAATCCTGTAGGAAATAGCAATGGAAATAAGAACGAAGACGAGCACGATGATAACGACGAAGGTGATGGCGGAGAACAGGGAGATGGCGACACAGGGTGCGGTGGCGCTGGCGAGAATTCAGGCTCCGGTGATGGTGATGGTGACGGTGACGGTGACGGTAATTATGGTGACGGCACCGGCGACGGAGCTGACGACGCTGGCGATGGCGATGGCGATGGCGACAAAGACAAGAACGAAGATAAAGCAGGAGACTCAAAGAAACCCAATCTGCTAAACGACTTTGTACCTGCCAATTCCAAGAAGAAGAGGAGCAAAAAGAATGCCGCCCCGGAATCTGAAGCCCCCCCAATGATTCCGACCACTGATTCTGGTGGAAATTCTTTTCGAAGTCTCCAGCTTGGGGACGATGACGAGGCCAATAACACCAACGTCGACTCGACCGACACCAAAACCAATGTTACTTCATGGGGAACAGTTTGGGGACCTGAGCCGAGCGATGAAGCCAATACCAATGACGCCTTCAACTCGAGTGTCTGGGACACGAAAAAGAAAGATACTAAAAACAAGATGACTACCACCTTCGGATTTGGCGCCCTGGAAAACTATGATACACCGACCGTTCCGGTCTCGAAAGAACCTGAAGACGACCCCTGGGGCTTCAATGAGAAGAATGATAAGAAGGGGAACAAGAAGAACAAGCCGGAAGATGAGTTGGAGCCTCCACCTGCTGCACCTGATCCAGTTCCCGAACCAAAGCCCGAGTCTGTCCCAGACCCCCCTCCTGTGGCCTCGTCGAAGAAAGATGTGGACAATGAGGATTGGACGTTGTCTTCGATGAACAATAAAAGGAAGAAGAACAAGAAAACAAAAGAGGTACTAGTTAAAAAGAAGGAAGACGCAGCCGATGAGACCGTTCAACTCGATGCGGAAGAGAATACCAAAGTCAGCACGGCCAATGATGACGCTCAGGCGTCATCAGGCAAATCTCCATCAGAACCGTTCATGGACGTCTGCACTGATCCACCCCCTCCCACCTCAACGTCTCCAAGTAAGGACCTCGGAGAGACTTTCAACGATACAGGAGAGTACAGAGATGAATGGTGGGAGGAGGACACGTCTAAATCAAAGTCTAAAGAGAAAGAGAAAAAAGCTGAAGAGGAGATTGAAAAATCAAACAAGGAAAAAGAACCAAAGTTGAGTACAAGAGAGCTCAGGAAGCTCGAGAAGGAGAAGAAGAAAGCTGAAGAGGCCGAAACCGAACGGCTCAAGCAGGAAGCCAAGGAAGCCAAGAGAGCGGAGAAAGCAGCTCGGCGCGAAGCAGAGGAAAAAGCCGCAGAGGAAGCAGAAGAGAAGGCACGGCTGGAGGCAGAGGAGAAGGCTCGTCAGGACGAGGAGGAGAAAGCTCGGCTGGAGGAAGAAGAGAAGGCTCGACAGGAGGAGGAAGAAAGAGCTCGGAAGGAGGAAGAAGAAAAGGCACACATCGCAGCCGAAGCTGAAGCTGCAAAGAAAGAAGAGCCTACAGAGGAAGAAGTGCGTGCAAAGGAAGAAGAAGAGCTTGCTATGCTGGAGGCCAAGAAGGCTGTAAGAAAAGTCAAACTCGGCAAAAAGGAGAGCGCTCAATACCAACTCTTGAAGAAACGAGTGGAGAAGCGAGCGGAAGAGAAGGCGGCGCGTGAGGCGGAAGAGAAGGCAGCTCGTGAGGCGGAAGAGAAGGCGGCGCGTGAGGCGGAAGAGAAGGCAGCTCGTGAGGCGGAAGAGAAGGCAGCTCGTGAGGCGGAAGAGAAGGCGGCGCGTGAAGCCGAAGAGCAGGCAGCGCGTGAAGCCGAAGAGCAGGCAGCTCGTGAAGCTGAAGAAAAGGCAGCTCGCAAAGCTGAAAGACAGGCAGCTCGCGAGGCAGAGAAGGCGGCCGAAGCAGCCAGCAAAGCGTCCAAGAAAAGCTCGAAGAAGGACAAGGACAAAGATAAGGACAAGAAGAAGGACAAGAAAGCAGTCAAAGAGCCAGAGCCAGAGCCAGAGCCAGAGCCAGAGCCAGAGCCAGGACCAGAGTCGAAACCGGAGCCAGACGTGGAGCCGGACTTGAAACCAGAAGAAGTCGAAGAGATCCTCTCGGTCAAAGACAAATCAACGACAGAGGCCTTCTCGTTTTGGCGGAGTGATGGCAGCGGGTCCAAAGATGCTCAAAAAGGTATGTCTGCACCATACTCGTCTTGTGGCGGTTCCAGCTCTTCCACATGGTTTCCATCGTTCTATCCACCTAAGGTATTGGATGGAGCTAAGCTAGGTTACACAACTGCTGACGTATGCACCTTTAGAAGATGGTGTGGTAGCCAGTGGCAAGGACACAACCCCCTCCTCGAAGGCTACCAAGGCGTTGTGTCGCAAAGCGGTCGGTTCCAAGATAGCGGACAAGATCAAGTCCTTTGAAGCTGTTTCGGAGCAGCCCGTGGCCGACCGTCCCATTTCTCCTCGATCCCCTGCACCGACACCTCAAGAAGAGAAGTCGACTTCCAAGTCCAGTTCCAAAAAGAAGAAATCCAAAGAAGTTGATGAGGCCGGACAGCAGAGTTCGGCGTCTAAGAAGGACGACAATTACTCTGACATACCGGGAAGTTTCCCGGCTGACGAAGAAGCAGACGGCGTTGTCGAAGTCGCTGACATGGCACCCGAAGAAAAGCCAAAGAAGAGCAAGCGGAGCAAGACCAAGGATGATGCACCACCACCGCCGCCGCCGCCTCCCGCGCCAGACTCTCTTCTGACTCCCGACCCGGATCCCAAGCCATCAAAGAAAGTTCGGCCGAAGATCAACGGGGAAGGAACTTCGTGGGCAAAATGGAGCGCGGCACCTTCAAGCCAAAAGGAGGTGAAGAAAGAGGACCGAAAGGCCCGCGTTTCCTCGAGATCCAGACCCGAGAAGCCATCGAAACGCTCTTCGGCCAAGACGTCCTCCAAAGACTCTGGCTCGGACAGAGCCGACCGGCCAGAGAAGACGGAGAAAAGCGCAGGCAAATCTCGCATGGCAAGCATGTTTGCCAGTACACCGCCCATCTCTCGATCCATGTCCACGCGTGACAAGGAGAGAAGGAGCAGCACAACAGCAGGCCGATCATCCTCCCGACGGCGTTCGATCGATGTGCGTGGCCTGGCCTTACCACCCCCAGAGGATATGCCAGACATGTCGTCCAAGGCGGCCAAGGTCTTCGGCGTCGAAAAATCCGGGGACAAGAGAAGATCGCAAAGAGCTTCTGCACACGAAGACGCATTCATGACTGGGGCTCTAGATGCCGACGCTCCTACCTCTTCCAAGCGCGAAAGACACCGGTCTCGGAAAAGGGTACCAGATGAAGATGCTGCCATGGCCGATGGCAGCACTTCAGTAAGACCGCCCCCCGTAGGACGCAGCGGCGCCTCCTCATCCAAGAAGATGGGATTCTCCAGCCTCTTCAGCGGCCTCATGACTCCCAGATCCGCCAGGGCAGATCCTTTCGCCGAGGTGGCGACCTCGATCGATGACCCAGATCGTGAAGCCCGAGCATCAGCCCGTAAATCCCGACGCAGCGACCGTGACGACAAAGACAAAACAGGCCACGACTCTCACCGTGACCATCACGGTCATCGCGAACACCGCGACAAGCGCGAGGAACGTCGAAAGCACGAAGAGGATCTAGAAGCCGCCCGAAAGGCAGAAGAGAAAGAAGCCCGACGTGCCGAACGCCGCGCCGCCCGCCAACGTGAAGAAGAAGAAGAGCGACGCGCTGCCGAGGAACGCGAAGCCAGGAGAGCCGAGCGACGCCGCATACGCAAAGAGAAAGAAGCCGCCGCTCTAGCAGACGAAGCACACAGAAACATAAAATTAGAGCGCCGCAGATCGACCCACACTGATGCAGCGCCGGATGACGATGCGGAACGCAGACGTCGGCGCGAAGAGCGTCGCGCAGCGCGTGCAGCTGCGGAGAAGGAGGGTGTACATAGCAGCCATAAGCGCAAGAGCAGTCGGCGACCTACCGCTGAGCAGTCCGGTGACGAACATGCTTACCCGAGCAAGGAACGCCGACGGGATGACAAGAATGGTACGACGCCGTGGCCGCATTCGGGGACATCTTCGTGGGTGAAGGACCATTCCGATGCGCCGCCTCCGCCGGAGGACGGGGAAGGAGGAGGAGGAGATGGCCCGGCAGATGAGGAACAGGCACGGCGGGAGGCGCGGAGAGCGCGGCGGAGGGCTCAGCAGGATGGGAAGACGGGGACTGAGCCGGATGAGCAGCGGAGGAGGCGGGCTAGACGTGAAGACAGGGGTAGGGATAGGGATAGGGATCGGAGGGTGCCGATTTCGGAGATTAGTGATGAGAGGCAGCATAGTAGGAGGAGTTCCGTGATGGCGGAGGCTGCGCCGCGGTCGAGTTGGTGGAGGAAGCTTAGGGGGTAAAGATGAGACTTGGAGGATGGAGGGTATGATCTTTTGGACATTGTGGAGGGGGGTGGTGATTTTCAGCGAGCAAATTTATGACTTGGATGTTCTGACTACATGTGTCGTTATATATAGAATTATGCGACATGATACTGAGATCTAAAGGTTTGGGAGACGATTCGAAATGGATATGGAGGGTGATGTTGGCAACGTGTGCTTGTTCGCCGGGAAGTGCATTCGGTGTTGTCGACTACATACTTGTCAAGGCCTGTAGAAGCATCTTGATGAGACTGGATGTACGTACAGCGCGTGATCCCACTGCCTTTCAGTATGGTATGATTATGGTTTGCACTTCTTTTGAGAGTATGATAGGGAGAGAACGAGGACGGCTATTTTCATGTGGGAATCTTCAATGTCAGGTAGTCGAGATACTCGTGGGTGTAACCTGTTGAACAGGATTTCAAAAGGTTACACCCACGAGCAAACCAGTTCAGTGCCCGCTGTCCACACTGTGGGCATGATATCTGGGTGAGACGACATATCTAGGGAGAAGTATTGGGCATGATTGTACATGGGATGAAGAGGCGTGGTGTGTAACAGCGATGTAGTATGTGCACAGGAAAACACGCGGCCTGAATCATCAGATGAACTTAACTCCATGCTCAATTCCATACGAAACGTGATTCCAACAGCTACCTAATGTATCAAGGGAGGGCGATCGAATCGCGCCTTCTTCAAAGTCTAATAATGAAGGTAAAAAGTGGTGGAGACGGATACCTACATAATGTAGGTATGTACCACAAGCAAGCACAAATTCTGCACAATATGTAGGTATGTACATGGTTAGCTTCACTGACTGGAACTAGACAAGTGCACGCATGTCACGTACCTACAGGCTACCTACCTACCTAAGTAAGACAACCTATCCTTCCATGCAACCTGCATGTGTGTACAGAGTCCAGACTACTATAGAGTACATATGTACTCCGGAGTCCGGACCACCATGTACATTGTGTGCTGCATGTACATTTGGCAACCGCATGCAGGTCGCGCCTGGCTCGGGACTCGGGAGGTCATCCAGGGGTTTCTAGGTGGCCAAAGCAGATCGCAGGCCAGAAACGGAAACCACTCAACGTGTCCCACCACCGCACCACCACCCGCCAGGGCGTCGGCCTCGAGGCCTTCTTTGCATTGCGCAACTCTCTTTTACTGTAACATCTCGGACCCGGCGTGTCCCTCTTCGAAGGCTTCGCCTACCCTTGCCATTGTCGTAGTCGCTGCCAACGCCGAGCGTCGCCATGGCTGCGCCGGGAAAGGCGTCGCGATGGGGCTCGCTTCTTTCCCAGGCCGTTGCCGGCGTGGAGTCGAGACTGGATACCATGCTGGCTGAGACGGATGAAGATGAGTCCAGTTCGGCGGCTGCTGGTGCCTCTGCTGCAGCGCCGTCTCGGACCGCTACCACCGACACAGCTGCCAAACAGCCAGTGCAGGCATCAGCGCCAGCAGCCATCAAAGCAGGTGTTACAGACTCGCGATCATCCTCTCGGAATCGTGCCAACGACCGACTTCAGGCAAGGCTGGCTCAGGCCCTTGCCGGGAAGGCCTCCGCCGCCAGTGCCAAGACGAGTAGAACGACGTCCTCGCCGAGGAGCTCAACCGATCAGGCTAGCCGGCCGTCAATAGAACAACAAAGAGCTGGCGCAAACAACGGTACTGTGGCGGCCAAGCAGGACGATGCGCATTCGGAACGCGAAGGCGCTGAGGGCAATGACGTAAGCTCTAGACCCGAATCATCCGACATCGTCTCGGCAGCAGATAACACCGAGGCGTGTCCGACCGCGCCGCAAAAGCCGAACCCAGATACTGCGACGACCGAAGCAGAAAACGACATTCGCACGATTGAGCAAGACGAACATGTTTCGCAAGGCACAGACGAGGCTAGACTGTCACTGTCAGAGCAGAACTCCTCGGCGTTGACAGCGAACGATGGAATCCAATCAGAGCTCACAAAAGAGTTGCAAGACCTGAAGGACAGACACCAAGAGGAGATTCGAGAACACCTAGAGCGCATAGACTCGCTCGAATCCAAGCTCCAGTATTTGTCCAGGACGGCGACGGAAACAGCAAAAACGGCAGTATCGTCAGCGTCGTCTGGCAGCCCTGAACAAAAGCTGGCGGAAAAAGACGAAAAGATAGCTTTGCTCATGGAAGAGGGACAAAAATTATCCGCCAATGAGCACAAACTACGAACTACGACCAAAAAGCTTCGGTCTCTCCTTGGCGAGAATGAGAAGCAATTGGCAGACTTAAAGGCGAAACGAGACAAGGCTGTTTCTGACGCCGAAGCCTTGCGCGCGCGCCTGGACGGATCCGAGGAAGCGGAACGCCGACAGGAAGAGGCCAACCGAGTTGCCGCTTCACTCCGCAAGGAAATCGACTGTCTGAAAAGAGAGAATTCAAAAAAGGACGATGCCCATCGACGTCTCGAGCTGGAATGGAAAATGAAGATGGAGCAGGCCGAGATGACTCACCGAGACACCCTGAATAAAGCCCTGGCTGCAGAGCGTCAAAAGCAAAAGGCGCTGGAGGAAGCAAACTCGGCTCTTTCCGCGGAAAAAGACGCAGCCGCCGAGCAAGCCCGACAAGACGAAATCGAATGGCGCGAGAAGCTCGAGCGTGCCCATGAGAGAGCACGCAAGACGGAGAACGAGCTCAAGGCCGAACTGCTGGCCGTGGAAGGTAAACTGGAGGCCATGCGGGTGGCGGCCGAAGAAGCCTCCGCGGGAAATGGAGGCGAAGCACAGGTCAAGATGTTCCGGCAGATGGAAACGCTACAGTCGCAGTATATATCGGCTAGGGAGAACTGGCAAGGGATCGAGGCGTCCTTGATTGCCAAGTCGACCGGCTTGGAGAAGGAGAGGGACGAGGCACAGCGGCGGGAATCTGAGATGAGAAAGAAGGCGCGGGATGCGGTACGTTTGTTTCATGATGATTGCATGACTTCCATGGCAACAACCCCCCCCCCCGCCCATGATCTGCGCATAAATTTTACAAAACCTGGCTTGGAAAGGAAAAGCAAGAGAAAGGGGACAGAAGAAAAGGAGCCCTCCTGAACTCGTATTGAAATACCTCATGCACCATGTCTATGCATTCCAACTTGTTTTACTAATCAATCCTTTCTCCCTAGGCCGTACGGCTGCGAAATGTCGAGGATGAGCTGCATGATGTGCAGCCAGCTCTCACGTCTACTCGTCAAGAGTTGATCACCTGTCGAGACGAGATGGCGAAGCTTCAAGCATCGTATAAATCTTGTGAGGCCTCTCTGGCAGAGGCCCGAGAAGAGCTCGACGAGTTGAGGCAAGGCATCAACGAGAAAGCCAAACACGAAGAAGAAGAGGAAGTGGAAGAAGAAGAAGAATCAGTCGAGGCGCAACGACGCCAGTGGGTGGACGAAGTAGCTGGCGCAACAACACACAGGGGCCACCAAAGCCGCCCAGGTTCGCCCCCCTTGTCCATATCCAGGACGTTCAGCTCAGAATTGCTAGGCCTGGGGCTCTCTGGATCAGGCAAATCACGGCGATCCCAAACGCCGGGCAGCATTCCTGACAGCAACCCTCTAGACATCATGTCAACACAACCACCATCCTCATTACGACGTTTCACCGGCCAGCCAGTCGTTCGAAACCCAGAACCCTCCTACGCCGGTTCTGCCCAGCCACCAACCCCCTTTTCGCCCTTTGAAGCACCCAGCGAGTCGGGGCAATTCCCCTCCTTTACCACAGCCACGGAACGAGAAAACGGGACACCAATACTGGAGATCGTGCCCAGTCGTGGATCAGCACGCCACCAGGACATGATTTCGGTGTCGACCGTCGCCGCGGGCCCATCCGTCCAGCTCGTGGAACGAATGAGCGCCGCGATCCGCCGCCTGGAAGCAGAGAAAGTGGCGGCCAAGGAGGAAATGGCGCGCCTGTGCGGACAGCGCGACGAAGCGCGAACGGACCTCGTCGCACTGATGAAGCAGATGGAAGAGACGAAGGCGGCTGCGTCGAGGGTGCCGAATCTGGAGCATGAGGTGGCTAGTTTGGATGCGCGGTACCAGACTACCTTGGAGATGCTGGGGGAGAAGAGTGAGTTGGTGGAGGAGTTGAGGGCCGATGTGGATGATGTGAAGGCCATGTATCGGGAGTTGGTGGAGAGGACGGTCAAGTAGATGAGTATGAATTGACTGATGACTTGAATGAATGGTATACTCTGTAGATGGGATGGGGCTATCGTATGTCTATGTGTAGAAGGGTGTGTGTTTGTATACATGTGAGGAGTATGTATGCCCTGACGTATACTCCGCACGGGTATAAGCATGGATGTGTAACTATGTAGTTACATATGCATGTAAATGTAATCATACGCGTGCCATCGTGTTGATGTGTGGGAATGTGATTATAGACATGTGTACACTCGTGCGCGATGCACTCATATAGGTAGGTACATGCGTCTGTCTGTATGTGTCCATTGAGGAAGCATCAAGCAAGCCTCTCTCAAGCCTCCAACTCAACCCCCTCTCGCTCCGCGCCCCTCGCGATATAAAGACGGACCTACAAGACAAGTCAGCGTAGCCCGTCGCAACCAATTCACACGAGACCGAAGCTCATTCCACTCCACCGCAGCAGAGGTGGTCACTGGTACCCAAGTTTGGGCATGAGCAGTAGGAAAGGGCATCTCCGAGACACGAGTCTGGACCAAGACTGGAATCCGGAATGAGGATCCGTCAAATGATTGATATATACGCACCTCCTTATCAGGGGCCAAATCCAAAGGCAGTTCATCCTGTGCGTTTTTGATGCTGAAATCGGCGCCGTGTTTTGCTAGAGCGACTGCCACGTCTCCTGTGTGGTGTCATGAATATTAGCACATTACGCCCGACTTTGCGTCCCCGTCTTTCCACACAAGGGGGCGCGCTTTCTGAAACCAAAAATCGAGGTTTCCATGCCCATCAATCAAACTTTCCAGCGTTGCGTAGTGGTGAAAACTCCACGTACCATGTCCCTCTGCAATGGCATGATGAAGGGGCGTATAGCCCTCAATGTCCGCCGCATTAACGGGGCTCCGCCGCTCAAGCAGCAAATTCGTCATGGGGAGTGATCCCGCAGCGGCGGCTCGGTGGATGGGATACTGGCCGCGGCGGTCGCGTACCCGTGTTGAAGCTGTGTTTGGGGTAGGGATGTCGAGGAGGAAGCGGGCTGTGTCGATGTGGTTTTTTGAGGCTATGAAGTGGAGGGCCGTCTTGGGATTGAGAAGTTAGTATGTATAGAGAACGAAACCCTTTTTCACCGGTTTCTCAATTTTGCCCCTTTTTTCGTCAAGGTCTTTTTGCTTTCATACTGCTGGGAAAATGATTTGGCCTTCGTCTCAGACGTACCTGTCCACTGGAATCTGCTCTTGGTTAGAACGTGAGCCTGAAAGGGAGGTCTAAGGGGCTCCTTACTCTTCTCGTTGACGTTGGCGCCTTTTTGAAGCAGCAGATGGAGGATGGGCTGGCTGTTGGGTAGGCTGGCTGATATCATAAAAGGGGTCCAGCCGCTGCCGTCCTGGGACACGATATGGTTAACATGTATGAAACTGACAGTTGTGAGAAGGGAGAAGGGCGAAGGGTGAAGGGTAGTATCTAGGTCCTGGCTTCAGGTTCAAGTGCGAAGCCTCTACTTCCTTGTTTCCAGTTTCCTATTCTTCCTGGACTCACTTGTACATCTGGATCAAAGTTTCTTTGACTCACGAGCAGCGTCACCATCTCGAGGTTATTAGACGACGCAGCCCAGTGGATGGCGTAACGCCCATCATCGTCCGTCTTGGTGGCGAGCTTCGGGTCTGTCTGTGACCGTGTCAAGAAAGTCTGGCAAAGACGATGAGTGCATCACGCTTACTTTCAGTAGACCTTCTGCTTTCAAGACTGTGCAAAACAAAGAAAAGAGAAAATTAGATGAGTGGGGAAAATGAGATCTGGACTGGTGAGGTGTTAGTTACCATTGCCCTCTCTGGCAGCTGTGTGCAGAGGAAAGCGATCGTCACTGTCCATTTGGTCTGAGCGATGACGCTTTGCGTGGATGTTCAGTAGCAAGTGCAAGCAATCGTTTGATTTGATTCAGGACTGATTTCTGTAAATCAACGAAGAAGAGGCCCTTTTGCGTCTTGCACCATTGCGACTTTCTGAGTTGATGATGCCTGAATGAATAAGTGAAGTGAGTCGACCTCTTTCTTGTCTGCCTGGCTGTGGCACTGTGGCGCTAATCCCCGTTGTCAGCGCCACACTCACTTACCATGCGTCGAAGCTCTCTCTACATGACCTGATATTCGACATGCACATTCGACGCTCAACTTTCGTCTGCATTGCCTTCCGCGCTCGTCATCCGAACCCGTCATTTGATACGCTTCGAATCGCGAGCACGTAGTCCTTGAACAACGGTAACAATGGAGACGCAGCAGCCACTGCACGACGTGCTACGGCTCGGCGCCCTGGCCTCTCGGAATGCGCTCGTCTCGAGAAACTTGTATTCAAACACCAACACCGAGCGGCATCATCAGCAAAGCACCACCACCTTCTCCAGCAAGCGGCAGAAACTCGACGACGACTACAGCGACCCCTCTATGAAGCGCCGCTTCCGCTCCGAATACGCCGATGTCCAGACCCTCCCCGCGTCCCTGGCAGCTAGGCAACCGTCCAAGCAACCGGGCAAGAAGCTCCTCGTTCCCAAACCAAAGCCCGCAGGCGGGCAAAAGCTGCTCGAGGCCGGTCCTGGATCAAGCGCTTATTCAACACAACAAGGCAACACGAGTCTTGTTGCGTCACGAGACACCCGCGGCCTCGGCGGCGGCGCCCTCCAACAAAAACAACAAAAACCCGAGTGGCATCCACCATGGAAGTTGATGAGAGTCATCTCCGGCCACCTCGGCTGGGTGCGCGCCCTAGCCGTCGAGCCCGGCAATAAATGGTTTGCCAGCGGCGCGGGAGACCGCACCATCAAGATCTGGGATCTGGCCTCTGGTTCCCTCCGTCTGACGCTGACCGGACACATCAGCACCGTGCGCGGCCTCGCCGTGTCGCCTCGCCATCCATACCTTTTCTCTTGCGGTGAGGACAAAATGGTCAAGTGCTGGGATCTGGAGACCAATAAAGTTATCCGCCACTACCATGGCCACCTCAGTGGTGTTTATACGCTTGCCTTGCATCCGACGCTCGATGTCCTCGTTACTGGAGGCCGAGATGGTGTCGCTCGTGTGTGGGACATGCGCACCCGCAGCAACATCCATGTCCTCTCTGGCCATACCGGTACAGTCTCTGACCTCAAGTGTCAGGAGGCAGATCCCCAGGTTATCACTGCATCGCTTGATTCTACGGTCCGGTTGTGGGATCTCGCCGCCGGCAAGACCATGGGGGTGCTCACCCATCACAAGAAGGGCGTTCGCGCGCTGGCCGTCCATCCGACCGAGTTTACGTTTGCGAGTGGAAGTACGGGGAGCATCAAGCAGTGGAAATGTCCCGAGGGGGCCTTTATGCAGAATTTTGAGGGCCAAAATGCCATTATCAACACGATGAGTGTGAATCAGAACAATGTATTGTTCTCTGGAGGTGCGTACTATCTTGTTGGCCGTGTCATTATTCTCGTGACGGTGAACACAAACATGACATCCTGAATGCTAACGAAATCCCACCTTGGTATAGGTGACAACGGCTCCATGGGCTTCTGGGACTGGAAAACCGGCCACCGCTTCCAGGCGCTGGATACGACCGCCCAGCCTGGATCATTGGACGCAGAAGCAGGCATCATGAGCTCGACTTTTGATCGCTCTGGCTTGCGTTTGATTTGTGGTGAAGCTGACAAGACGAGTATGTGTATCCTTTCTTGTCGTTTTCCCGTTTTCCCTTCGAATCTTCTTGACACGGAAAATAATAAGCCTATTCCTTTTTCCCCTCTCCCAGACGAAACACGTTACTGACCTCTTCAAGTCAAAATCTGGAAACCGGATGAAAAGGCTACAGAGGAATCTCATCCCGTCCAATGGGCACCAACACTGGGACGACGCAAATTTTGAGACCTATGCTGTGACGGTGGAGCAATATCTGGCGTTTCAAATGATTGTAGCATAAAAAGAGAACGGAATTGGGCGGGCTTGAGAAAACACCCCAAACGAAATGCCGTATATTTGTGTATCAATGGAATCTCGGCGTTCTGGCTCACACTCCTATGCCCATGGCCCTCAACTCTCCATCGTCTCGGAGCGCCATCTTGACTTCATCATCTGCAATGGCCAGACGCATTTTGCTCGACCTCTCCGCTCGGTGGGCCTCTAGATTGACTAGTCCAGCGGCTACGAGGTCCAGAGCAGCGGTATGGACGTAGCTCGGTCGGCCCCGATGTCGCTGGTTAACACCTGGCGTGCCCTCAAGGCCATTCTCTAGGATTTGGCCCATGCCTGGCAGCGCGGGTGCTGCATGGACAGTGGCTCGCTGCAATTCATCTACTGTTTCGCCAAAGGTCGTCTCCGCGAGGCCAGTCCGCCGGATTCTTAAGAGGAGCGCTGCCATGAGCAGCTTGGACATCAGCGGCAGGCCTCGCAAGTGTTGTTGCACCGGATTAGTAGTCGCTTCGTTGATGGCTTTTTTAATAGTAACGATTGTGACTCGTCCGCGCCTTTTCATCATATCCTGCTTGCCGGGATGCTTGCTTGGCGTTGCCGGATCGCCTTGTACCTCATTTTCTGCAATCTCCACTGCCCGTCGGCAGATATCTAAGGCTCGTCGCGCGTCGCCGCTGACAGCGGCGACCTTTCGGCTGGCGAACTGGACGGCATCTGCATCGACAATGTCTCCAGGGACGCACTCGAGACGTGACTGTATGATCTTCATGAGCTGCTCGTGGGAATAGCCTGGGAAGGTTATGCGGGTAAGACCTGGTATGGGAGCGCAGTTAGATTATTTGGGAGTTGCTGCCGACGGGAGTGTACGTTGAGCCATCATATAATACAGTAGACAGCTAACAGGCATAAATACACATACCAAGACGACTGCTAATTTTGTTACTCAGCGTTCTTTCGGGAAGATCCATGGTATTCGCAACCGCAAGCACGATGAGACGGCTGTGCCGCAGAGTCGGCCAGTTGAAAAAGTTGTACATGACTGCCTGGTTCTTCGTGACGAGCTGGTCCAGCTCATCCATCAAAACAACACAAGGCAGACGCCGGGGGCTAGGATTACTGAACTCTCGCTCCAATAAATCTAGAGCTTGAGAGGGACTCGCTCGCTCCCCCCTCAACGCCTCCCATAGTAAAGCATATGACTGGTGAGGGTCCGTGATTTTCATGCCGTTGATTTCGACGAATATGAAGTCATCCAGCTCATCGGAGCGGACAGACTCCTCGAGACGGGCGATGACTTCGCGAACGGTGGCAGTTTTTCCTGTACCAGGGGTTCCCGAAATGTAGATGCAGTTTCCAGTTCCTTCCGAGATGGAAGCCTCGAGGTGTGAGTACACGAGGGCGAACTCGCCCTCTCGGCACGGTAGACTTGTTGGAACAGATGAAACATGGAGACGAGAGCGCGCTACCTGAAAGGGGGATCCCTGAATGGCACTCGGGGATAGTTTTCGGGTAGCCAACGGCGTAAATTCGAGCTTCTTGCCCGCTCCACTGTTCACATATAGGTCAACACTGCGTCAATGGCACACACACGCATGGCTTGGTCCAAGCCGCCCTTTCTTCCCCTGGAAAATGGAAGACGTAAAGAGAGTTAAAGGTTGAAGAGGATCAAGAGGATCAAGACGTCGAGATTGACATTACTTGCCTTCTTGGACCACGCGACCCTGGCTCAGCATGGCCTCGCCTGGACTGAGGTGTAGTAACGGCAGATCTGGCCCCTTTGGTCGGAGTCTGCGGCGGTTGATAGGGTGTGTCCTGAGGTGACTTCTCACGAGCCTTTCGTCGACCACGGACGGCCTTTGTGCCCTTATCTACAAATTCAATCAGTTGGAATAGGTCGGCAGCACCTGTATATAACTCCTCCCACACGAACTCGTCTGTATAGGTCGCCGTCCTTGTGTTGCACCCTCTCCGACAAACAAACGTCTTTCCGTAGGCTTGGGAGCTGCGTGGTATCTTTCCCGACGGATAGGCAGATAGGAACGAGTTTAAAGAGCTGACTTTGGCTTTGCCATTGATCGATGCTAGGGGATTGATGTCCCAGGAAGGTGTAATGTAGAGTTCATTCTGAAGGGGGAAAAGATATCAGTATAATTGTTCTATATCCGGGACGCTGCATGTGGCGGTTTTGTACCCAATAAAAATCTTTAATCTTCTTGTCCTTGTTGCGAATCTCCTTCTCCGTGGAAAACCACATGAAGTTGGCTGCTTTTTCGCCGTCGCAATCGTCTTCGACAAATTCGCCGATGACGGCCACCCAGGCTTCGTTGGAGCCTTCTGCTTTGAGCAGGACTGTATCACCTATTCGACATTCAAAGGTTCCTATGCGAGCGCCCACAATATTGTTGCCGGTGACTTTGCGTCTCTTTCGATCGCTCTGCGTGCCATCGCTTGCTCGCTCGGGGGATTTGTCGGCGTCGTAGATCCACTCCCATGGCAAATCGTCACTGCCTAACTCATCATCAGAGTCACTGCGGCTGACACCCGTAAAGGCTCGTTTTTTTCTTCCAATCGTCTCGGCGCCCTTTTGTTTGGCATTTTTCGGTGTCATGTTGCGCGATACATCCGTCTGTATGGTGAGGGTCACGACTTGACGCGACCTCGAGACGCGACTTCGAAGCCCTGGACCTACGCGCCGTTACAAGAGGTACATACCTAAGGTACCTCCTATAACGTTATGATCTTCTCCACTTAATTCGGCAGCTGGCAGTTGCAGTGCGGAGTACATACAGGTACCTACCTCGTATATAGTTATTAGTTATCTAGTGAGTAACTAGTTACTGTTAGAAGTAATAAACCAATCGTAACCGGAAGTGTGTATGTACATGCAATTACTCACACCACAATATGTACATATCTCCTCGTGTCCATGCCATGACAAACAAATCAAAGAAATTAAATTTACTGCATCATTTCGTATAGCAACTGCACGCTCTATAATTTGTTATTCTTGGAATCACTGGTATCTTGATTGTTCTTCGTCTACGTTCACTCCACTCCCCAGTCTTCTCTGTGAAAGGAACGCCTTCAAACCATGAGGGCCTACCTACCTGTTGAGATGTGTGCTGATGGTGGATAGTGCAGTGCAGCAGCTCCTTACAGCTACGCGTAGGTCTACAACTCCCAACTAGATATTGGCCAGAAGCAGCAAATGCCATTCACCGGACGCCAAACAAAGATCTTGAGGTCGTTTCAGCACTGAGCAGCATGTTCCATAACAGCCTAACAACGGACAGCGACATCAGTCATACGGGCATTGTCCGCAAGCTCTAGATGCTATGCGACTGTTGACGGCTTATAGGCAGTGTGTGACACCTGCCGCCTGTCACACAACAAGTAAAAACAGTTGGCCGTGAAAGAGGGTTCTCTGTGAACTCTTCATCAAATCCCGCCCTTTCACAGTTTACAGAGGCTGTAAATACAAAGCTGTCTCTCTGTGTATTTCTCCCGTATAAAGCAGCAAGTCGGAGGATCATTCCTAAATCATGAGCCAACATAGCTCTGCGAAAGGTTCCCGCCCACCTCATGGTCACAATCGTGACACTCAGGAAGGCGTGAGGAAAGGCTGGGCCAGGCCTGCAGTTATGCCCACTGCCAAAGCAAAAGCATATCAAGACCGTCAAAAATCGATAATAGAGGCTGAAGGGAGCTTTCTCGGCCCCCCTCCCGAAGATGAGGTTCTTTTCAAGGTATGGCCAGCGAGCACTCGCACCCAAAGCGTAGTTAAGTAGGCTCATAGATCATCGTCTTACAGGCGACCCTTGTCATTCCAGCAAAGCAAATGTATCTGGAAGAGATATTTGATGCCGAGTGCTTCGATGCTGTCAGAAAAGCTCACGAGGTTTGGATCGTACTAAAAAAGCCCAATGCCATACACATCCACAGTCGTACCTTGCGAAACCTCAGGGAGGCCTTCAGAGAGATCAACTGGGCTATCCACGACATTAGGACTGCCCAGCACCACGTCTCGAGTCTGTTTCTAGTCCAGCTACCGCTTGAGGGGGAGCGATCCATTACGGTGGAATTGGACTGCCGCCCACAAGTATCCTTGCGGACTCGTTCAGAGCAGCTCATATCTGTCCAAGAGAACTCCCATGTTGCTCACGCCCTGATGAAGGGACTCAGAGAAAGTTTCCTCTCGTCTACGGATGCCTTGCAGGGGCGTCCGAAACAAATACTCCAAATGCGTGTGGACTTCGGCCATGTGAAGATCCGACGACGCAAGAAGATTGTGCAAGAGAATGGGAACCCAAACGAGATGCGCTTCGCCGAATTTGCAAGCATGGCATCACAGTATGGGAAAAGAGGTGGCGCTGACTTTGAAGCAAGGCTGCAGAGCTCTGGGCCTGTTCTACACATGATACGCCATCTTCTGCAGCCGACCATTGGTTTTTTTCACAGCCATCAGAACCTGAGCTTTCACGACACTATATCGATCAAGTTGCAGGAAGTCACGCTAGAGGCGGATATCGATCGAACGAGACGCGGCCAAGCAGCACTAAAAAACGTTCGTCTCATGAAGCCAGATGATTCGCCTCCGCTCAAATGGACTATTCTTGCCCCTGACAGGAAGCACGACTGGTGTCTCCGGGTTGATTCAGGCATAAATCTGCCCATCAACCCCCAAATCTCGCAGCTGGTCAACAGCATTGTCGTGGACAGTGACACGCACGAGGAAGCGACGACACTGGAAGCTTTTTTGCAGAACCCCGTCCACATTGTAGTCCAGAATCCGAGGCTACTGGCAGGCAAAGTTGATCGAATCCTGCTCAGATCAACTGTGGCCGTACCTTTCCGCGACACTCCGTATGTACTGGACGTGTCCTACCATCGCACATGGGAAGGCGTTGAGACTGAGGCCCATCCCAATCAATCATGGCAGAGCTTGGGATTCCACGGAGTGCACTGGGCAGCAGAGCTCAACTCTGTGAACGCGACAGACACGAGGAAGGACTGGGGTCTTCATCAGAGAAATGTGTGGCGCGGCTTAGCAGAGTCTGCGGAGGGCCAGTTCCACGAGTTTATTTGCTACGTTTTGGAGGGTCTTTTGGCTTTGGATAGCGTCTCAACATGATTCCATATACTGGCCAGGTATCCTCGTTTCTCTTCATCGCTTTCTCAGCAATAAGTGCAGAGGACTCGACATTCTTGCTGGAGATTGCAGAACGTGCTGGGCTGGACTCGCGCTAGATACGATAGCTTTTGTTGGCCCTGCACGACTTTGGCAAGGTTTCATTTTTTTTTTCTTATCCCACATGAATAGCTCAAGCTTCTTGCGGTTGACTCGCTTGTGCCGCCATTATCTTGTGTCGTAGTACTATACCAAATGTGAACAAACAAAGAGCAGCCAACACTATGACCACGGGTTGACGTGATCTCAGGATTGAACATACCTTCTTCCACTGCTCTGACATTGGCCTGTTTCCTCTGCACAATAGCCTCTAGCTCCTTCAAATTACTCGCCAACCCGTTTGACTTATCCTCGTAGAAGTCCTGCGCTGCTTTTAATTTCTACACCGGCAGTTGTATTGTCAGTGTCTCATGTCGTCCAAGAAGCCATTCGCTGGCTCGCGTCCTCCATTCATAGCCTACGAACCTTTTCGATCAAGAATCCAGTTCCAACATCCACCAGCACCGTTTCGTTACTGGAGATCTCGCCCTTGACGTATAGGGAACTTGTGAGGGGGACGAGCACCGAGTTCGAGGAAGCTGTTTTGTCTTCATCATCATGTTTTTAGCAAATGTACTGAGTTATCAGACTGGGCCTGACTTGCCCGGCCCAGTCGAAGTCGAAAAGCATCCATCCCCCAAACCCCATGCACATCGTTCTGTCTTCCCCAGATATATGTAAGAAAGAAGAGCATACCATCGGCGGATTTTGTGCGAGATTCTACGCATCGTAGACATTCTTTGAACTTGTTCTGCGCGCCGTGGAGTTGGGCGTATGACGTGGTTAGGTGCTCGAGCTCTTCGTCTAGTTGCTGCTTCACCTGTGACAGCTGCTGTGGCTCGAGGGTGTCGAGGTTGACTAGTCGTGCGGGCGTGGGAGTTTAGTTGTCGGAACTGGAAAAAGGAGTCGTTTGCGATGAAGGCTTACTTGGTTCTCCCGTGGACATGGTGATCGCGTCGGTGGGCTTTACGCGCGGGGGTTTGTTTGGTTGCTGGGTTGGGTTCTTGGAAAAATGATGCTCGGGAACGCGGCTGGCATTTGCCCAGCGATGTGGGACCGACAGGTTGGGTGGGGGGAGTTTTAACTTGTAAGTTTTTGGGGGTTCATCACTCTCAGACATTACAGGCTGACTAGTCTACAACATGTTACACATACATGTATCTGTACACCTTCTGTTCTTACAATAGGGCATGGTGACTATATTTATAGTAGATGCGTTACTTCTCGAAGACGAGCTGTAGTTCGGCACGAGTCACATCAATTATGTAGGCCTGGCTCAGGAAAATGCTCTCATCAACGGTTCGTTCTTATAGACCTGCCTGCTGAGTCGGTGCTTTGTCTCACAAGTTAGGCAAGTCTCGTTGCCTTTAAGTCCCCGATCTACCCGTGATTTCACAAACGCGACAACACCGACGCCAGATAAGTCGCAAGGTCCTCCACAGGAATATTCTCCTTCAATGAAAGACTTCGGCATTGGACCTCACAGATACCCTTATCCCGCCAGGCTCTTCCGAGCACTACTACCAGCGGATACCCAATCATGTCGGCGTCTTGCATTTTCCACCCAAACGTCAGTTTGCGATCATCTAGCACGGTATCGACTGCACGGCCTTCAGAAGCTGCTAGCTGGCAGCTGAGTTTATCATAGAACTCGAGCGTGGCATCTGTGACCCCCGACGAAGGGATGACGACGATCTCGAACGGTGCAATGGCTCTTGGCCATTGCAGGCCTCGCTCGTCTGCCTTGTGTTCTGCTATGGCGCCGAATATTCGCGACACGCCGATGCCGTAGCACCCCATTTCGACTGGCACGGGCTCTTTGGAATCAGGCAGCGCAACTGTAAGCGCCAGGGGCTCTGAATAACGAGTTCCCAGGTAAAAGGTGTGGCCGAGTTCCAGTGCTTTCTGCACGCGGAGCTGACCGGCTTCGCACCGAGGGCAGCCGTCGCCTTCCATCGGACGCAACAAATTCAACCATTTTGCATTCTTTTCTGTTGTGCCTGGAAGCTGAGATATCGTTCTCATCGGAATTTTCTTATCGGTCGGCGAGATGAGAACTTCATTCATCATTTCGCTGTATGAGTCTACGAGCCTCATATCCACGATGTTGATAATCCCAATACCGTCATGGCTTGTAATTTCTGCGCGAGCCGACATACTCTCCGCCCAAGCCTTCAGCGGATCATCAATGCTTGGATCTAGATCGGGGATGACTTCTTTCACAGCATGCATGTTGATCTCAGCTGTTTTGCCTGCAGAGCCCTTGCCAGGATACCATACGTTGACTAATCCTTTTCGATCCTTTGTGATCCCACGCCAAATGCGAGTGTCTTGCTCCTGCACGCTTTGTCCTGGTGTTGATGACTTCAGAGGGCTTCGTGTCGTAGCAACTTCGTCATTTGCTGTATAGTCGCAAGAATCACAACTAATGACAGTGTCTTCCCCGACAGAGCTCGGCAAATGGTATTCGTGGCTGTGCTTCCCTCCCATGTCGCCTGAACTCGCTTCTGCCACGAGAATCGGCAATTTCAAATCTGCAAAGAAAGCGCGATATACTTTAGCAACTTCGTCATATGTGCTTACCGCGGCAGCGAATGATTTGTCAAAAGAATAAAGGTCTTTCATGACGAATTCGCGCGAACGCAGGAGACCATGACGAGGACGCATTTCGTCACGATATTTCCTCGCTACCTTTCGCTATTAGCTGGTATGATGTGATGTCGTAGCGAAGATGGGAGGAAACTAACTTGTCTGATAGAGACGCAGCGGCAGATCTTTATGTGACTTTAGCGTACTTGCCACGAGCGATGTGACTTCTTCCTCGTGGGTTGGAGAGAGCATCATGGAGAATTGTTTACGATCGACCAGTCGAAATAGCTGCGATAATTAATACATGCCTGATACCCCCAAAAAAGTTAAAACGAGAGAACGAGAAAAGCTCTCACCTCGGAGGAGATCTGATCGAATCTTCCGCTTCGACGCCATAGCTCTTCGGATGTCAACGTTGACAACGAAAGCTTGGACGCGCCTAGAACAAGACGTGCTCAGCTTGGTGAAGCCCATCAGATAGCGCCCAGCCACAAAATTTACCTATTGATGCCATGTGCTTGTCGAGAAGGGCTTCCAATTTATTCTGAACTCGCAGACCCAGCGGCAGCAATTGAAATATACCAGATTGACTCTTGAATCTAGCGTGAGCCTTTTAGGAAGACAGGACCCAAAGGGAGTCGGGGCTCACGCACCTGACGCAGAAAGCCAGCGCGGATGAGTTTCTCATGACCAGCTATCTGGCGCGTTAGATCTACACTACCACGAGAGATGAATGAGCGAGCGACTTACTCTCGGTCTCATTTGCTGCAACGCCGCCCGTTGGAACCCATATTCTCGAGAGAGTCGAACGGGCTCTCACTCCAATTCCTGGACGGGCCTTGATGAACAAGAGCTTGTACACATTCGCAGATGTCATTCGCGTTACTGCATGCCTGTTAAGGCTCATTTGTTGTGAAAGCATCGCAAAAGACGAATATAATTCTAGATCATAGACGCATTTTGAAGACAACAAGCTGCAGCAAGAGTACTTCTTCTCACTCGCGAGGACGATTCGTAATAAGCAACAGAGCCAAGCGTGAAGTCACTGACATATGCTCTCAGTGCGACGGAACGGGTGACTTTGGAAGTTTGGAGGAAGTGGATGACGCTAAGCCCATTACGGAAGAGTGCCATTGTGTTTCGGGAACAAGTTATGTACAACACTGTCTTCGAAGAATCAAGCTGCGGTTTCATTCAGAGGTTGTGTTCGAGTTGTAATACTTCAAACAGACAAGAATCAATCCGTATTCTTTTCTGCAATCTTATCCGAGTTCGAAGCGGCACTTTGGTTCCCATGGCGTTGAAGGCTGGCAGAAACATATATAAGTACAATTACCTAGGTAGGTACCTTCCTGGTACGGAGTACATATGTACATCCTCCGTTCTTAGTGGGGCCAGCGATAAGATTACAGCGCGCCAAAGAAAAAAAGTAAGAGCGAAGTATCAGCATTTGGGCTAGATTATACAAACTATACAGTGACCTGACCGACCACCTGCCACTCAGCTTCTCGAAATGGCCAAGCCGCAGAAAAAGGCCAAGGGCCCTGGAGCTCAGAAAGAGAAGCAAAGTCTCGACAAAAATACCTTGGCTCAGCTCACCTCGAGAATTGACCAAAATCTCAGTTCTCGCGAGCACAAACGAAAAAATCCCCCCACCAACGCCGGAACTAAAAACGAACAAAAAAGACAGCGGCAATCCGAAAAGACTGGGCCACGGAAAGACCAGGAACAAGATGATCAAGATGCTTTGCTTGCCGAAATCAAGGCTCTTGGTGGCGATGAGCAGGATCTTGAACTGATCAACGGTGTTGACTCGGACGACGAGACGAGCGTGAAAGAATCAACCGACAGGATAGACAAGGCCTTGAAGGACGATCTTGCTGCCCTGACCAAGGAGCTCGGCTTCTCAACGTTAGCGTCCGAAGTCGCCACTGATTCAGAACCCGAAGAAGATCAAGAAATGGACGACGAAGAGTCTTCCGGTGACGAAGATATCAGTGAGGATGGCAGCGACGCCGAGGAAGAGAGTCCAACAGAGACCAAGCGCGTGAAGAAAGCTGGAGATATGGTTAGTCGGGAAGTCCAAAACACGACAAAAAACAAGATTGAGTGTAAAGTAGTAGCTAACTGCAAATCAAGACGTTCGAACCACGGGCCGACTGGCATGCATACAAATTACCACAACTGCCTGCACCGACGGTCGACACGCTTGGGGCATTCGTGGGTGCCGCCGATGCCCTCAAGATGCACGCTCAGACCCTGCTAGAGAACGATTCCAACAAATACCGGACTAGCATATTCGCTTCGTCATCGCACAAGTTCTTGTCTACCATTATGTCATCTGGTACCCTCACCGACAAGGTCTCAGCTCTGACGCTGGCAATACAAGAGTCGCCGGTCCACAATATCCGTGCGTTCGACGCTCTCTTGACTTTGGCGTCAAAAAAGAGTCGTGCGCAAGCTCTTGGGGCCATCGGAGCTCTTGTCGATCTGCTTGGTCCAGGAACGCTACTACCCTCCGATCGACGACTATGTCCTTTCCAAGGCCAGCCTGGACTCCTCGGAACCCTGCATAAATACTCTGTCAAGTCATGGTCACCCAGTCAACCGCTTCCGGGCAAAATCAACGAGGAACATCTGATTTCATGGGCATACGAGCATTGGCTGAAGGACACCTACTTCAAGATCATCCAATTGCTAGAGTCCTGGTGTTCCGATGAAATCGAGTACTCTCGTATGAAGGCCGTGGATTTTGTGTATGGTCTCCTCAAGGAGAAGCCGGAGCAGGAGTCAAATTTGCTCACCCTTCTCGTGAACAAGCTGGGCGATCGCGACCGCAAGATTGCATCTCGAGCATCCTATCTTCTACTACAGCTACAAATTTCGCACCCCGGCATGAAACCCATCATTATTCGGTCTATCGAGCAGGACATCCTTCTTCATCCGTCGCAAGACCACCGGTCGAGATATTACGCCATCAACACGTTGAATCAGACTATTTTAAGCAGCAAGGAACCCTCCGTGGCTGAAAGCCTAGTGCGAATCTACTTTGAGCTCTTCATCACGATGTTGAAGTCGGGCAGTCTAGGTATTCCCCTGGAAAATAGCTCCAGCGACGCCAAGAAGAATGATAGCAAACCGAGAAACAGATTCGATGGCAGACGCGGTGGCAAGCCACACGGGGATTATTCACCGAGACCTCAACCAGGGAGCAACGCCTCAGTGCCCGCAACAGAGGCTGCTGACAAGCTGGTTTCAGCATTGCTAACTGGTGTGAATCGTGCCGCCCCATTCGTCGGCACGAATGATGCAATGTGAGTTATGCTGTTTTCTGGTTCAGTTGTGACGTGAGCTAACCCGAGTTGCGTGCAGCATTGAGAAACATCTCGATACGCTCTTCAAGATTGCGCACTCGACCAACTTCAACACAGGCATTCAGGCCTTGTTGTTAATCCAGCACCTGTCCGCGGCCCGGAACTTGGCCACAGATCGCTTCTACAGGACACTCTATGAATCGCTGCTTGATCCGCGTCTGGTCACGTCATCCAAGCAGGCGTTGTACCTCAACCTACTCCTACGAGCTCTAAAGAGCGATGTCGATGTTCGAAGAGTCAAGGCTTTCGCCAAGAGAATGCTGCAGATTTCCAACCTTCACCAACCCGCGTTTGTTTCTGGTCTGCTTTATGTTGTTGCACATTTGCGGCAAACATTCCCTGATCTTTCCACACTGGTTGAGACGCCTGAAGCCTCGATCTTTGACGACGAAACATCAGCAGCGTTGCCTGGATACGACGGCCGGAAGCGAAACCCGGAACACAGCAACGCGCAAAGAAGTTGTCTGTGGGAGATGGTATGTCCAACCCCTTGCAGATCACGAACTGAGCTAACGAGATACTGCAGATTCCTTTCCAAGCTCACTTCCATCCTTCTGTAACCCTTTTCGCCGAAGCCCTGCTGGACAAGACGAAGAAGGTACAAAAGCCTGACATGGAGGGCCATACGCTCATCCGATTCCTGGACAAATTCGTGTATCGTAATCCTAAATCAACCGACTCATCACGCGGAGCCTCTATCATGCAACCACTCCGCGCGGCGAAGGACTCGGGCGACATCTGGCTCGGCAGCAAAGGCGCTGGATCTATGTCAGCGCCTGTTAATACCGCAGCCTTTTGGAAGAAGAAGACGGAAGACGTGGCGGCTGATGATGTCTTCTTCCATGAGTACTTCCAACAAGCTGGCAAGGAGCCCAAGGCGGCAGCATCCAAGAAGAAGCAAGCCGCGGCAGATCAGAAAGCCGAAGAGGACGAAGAGAATGAAGACGAAGTCTGGAAGGCCCTTGTTTCCTCTCGGCCAGATATTGAGGATGACGGGTCAGAAGAAGGCTTTGACGATCTGGACGACTTGGATATGGCTTCCGAGGACGGATCATCTCCGGCACTTTCTATGGGAAGTGATGTCGATGATGATGAGGATATGGGTGTGGATTTGGATGACGACGATGATGAAATGGACTCCGATGGGCTGGTAGCTGTTGATGGGGACGACGCAGACGAGGAGCAGGACGAGGGCGACGAGAAGAGCAGGAAGAAGTCGAGGAGAAGGGCTCTGAAGGACCTACCGATGTTTGCATCGGTGGATGATTACGCGGAGCTGCTGGCAAAGGAGGAGGATGGCTTGTAGGAAGTAGGAGCATATGGGAATGTGTCTGCTCGAGAATTTCGGGATAGAAATTCAATTTTCGGGATTCGAAGATCTTGATGAAGGGTATTCACAGTAGAAGCGTATTTAGAAGTCGGACCTTTTCGTCGACCGATACCTCCTGATCCCTGACAACATCGATCGTGATGTGAAACTCCTCTGAAAGTTTCAATGTGAGAATCGTATATCACGTCTCGTCAGGACAGGTCACTCTCAGGGCTGTGTTACCAGAGACAAATCATTTGCCGATACCTCTTTAGGGTGGCCCAGGCTGTATCAAGTCTCGTCTCCCGCTCCTCGTAGACAAAGTTATGCAGCTTGTTCATGTACGTAGTTGCCGTGGTTTGACTTGACTTCCTCATATTTTCTCTTGCTTGAGGGCATCCCAGAACTCCATGGCATAGTCTTAATGCAAGACTAAGTCAACTTTGTCTTCCGCCGCTGTGGACTCCCCGAGAATAGAGACGGTCTTGGCCTGGTCTTTTGCGTATGTCGCTCGTCCTGCCTAAAGGCATCACTGAACAGTCGCCGATTCAACACCACACTACGGCTACGAGTCGCGCAAGGAATCGACACGAGAAAAGCCCGGACCCGTCACGGTTATCCCAGGCGATTTTCGGGCAGGCGATTGGGGTTTGGTTTGTTGGATGGGATAAAATATCCCTTTTCTGACAAGCTTGAGCTTAGCTTGAGCGAAGTATGTCTCACGGTTGTGACAGGTCCGGGTTTTTCTCACTATATTTCCCCCATCTTGTTGATGAGGTGTTGGTTGCGGGATATACTTTGAAAAAGCCTTGAATATGTATGAAGAAACGACAATCAGTGGTCGGTTTGAGCAGAGCATAGCAGCGCGGAAGCATACGGAGTTATGAAGGTATGCACATATCCTACACACGGTGACATACCTGTGCACTTCTTCAACAGGAGACCTCGGAACCCGGGTCATCAGACCACAAAGGCGGGCCCGCCGAAGCCTCGGGTTACAGGAACATGTGTACATACATAAGTACCTGTCCAGTCACCACTGACCAGTGTCGACCGAGGCTTTCCCAGGCCTCAGGAAACCCCCAATGCAAGTCTGAACGGGACAAAACGTGCGTTCGACATCGCGCAGCTCCCATCGCAACACACGCCTCTTTGTCAAAGTCGTCGCTTCCCATTGACCCTGCCCTGGACGAAGAGGGGTGCATGCTCTGGCTGAGGAACATGTCGCAAGCCATGCTCAGCCCCCAAGGCACGTGCCGATTGGTGCGACAGACGTGGGCAGCAGTAGCCACAGCAGCGGCAACAGCATCGTCACCGGCCAAGAGATCCAGCATCAGTTGTATCCCCCAACGATGGCAGCACGCGGGATGCACGACCATCAACCCCCCAGTTGGAAGATCAGGAGCTTCCGACGGCAACGGCCCCATGGGCGGTAGAGCTCCGCCTGCCTCTGGTGAGTATGGGGCTGGAGATGCTGGACATGGCACCCTCTTCTCACGATCGCGAGCTCGCAGCACTAATGCTATCCCTTGGGGTTAATCTTTCACAGACCAACCGAGCAGCGGCAGCAGCAGCCGACGCAGATTTCGAACCGGCTTCTTCTTTATCCTCTTCGGCCTAGGCTGTGGCTCCGCAGGCGCATACGCCTCCTGGCATACGCTGCGAAGCCGCGGCCTGGGCTTCTACTCCGACGAGGAGAGTCTACAGCGCTTCACGCCAGAAAAAGGCGACGCTCTCGCACGAAGCATCCAAGACACCATCAACTCGCATCCTATGGTTACGGCGCTGCGGCAGCGGCCCGAGCTGACGGAGTCGCGCCCACATCTGAAAATGCCGGCGCAGTACCGCGCGCAGAGCCTCACCGGCGAGACGCTGACCGGCTCGGGCAAGGTTCCCGTTCCAGCCTACGCGTGGACCGAGAGCGGTGGCCGATCGCTCGTCTCGGTGGTGTTTGTTGGGGAGAAGCTCTGTGGGCATCCAGGCATCGTGCACGGTGGGTTTCTGGCGACGATGCTGGATGAGGGTCTCGCGCGGTGCTGTTTCGGTGCCCTGCCGCATAATATTGGCGTGACGGCCAATTTGAACATCGACTATCGCAATCCCACGCCCGCGGGAACGTTTCTGGTGCTGCGCGCGGAGACTACAAAGGTGGAAGGCCGCAAGGCGTGGGTGAAGGGCCGGATTGAGTCGTTGGTCGGGCCTGGGGAGACGCCTACGGTGTATGCCGAGGCTACGGCACTTTTTGTGTCGCCTAAGTTTGCTGCGGTGAGTTATCAAGTGGGAGAATATCTGTTGTCTGGTGTTTGACTGGATTCTTTGCTGACGGGGTTTGCTTGATTGTAGATGCTTCCGCAGATGACCTGAACGGCGCGATCCCGATCCATAATACATCGGCAACTTGACAGCGTTGATTCGATAAAAATAAGTCACGCTCTATCGTTACGAAAATTTATGGGTTCTTTTCTTAGGCTTGTTGTTTCACGACGGTGGTTGTTCTTTCTTTGCAGCCCTGATGTTCCTTCAGCTGTGTTTCTTCAGCCTTGTTTTTCAGCCTTGCGCAGTGCTTCTCATAGGCAACCAATCATTGTGGAGATAGACCCCCCCGCGTCACAGTAGCGCCCCACACCACGACTGTCGCCATCAACGATCCCTCTGACTCGTCCGATGCTTGCTCCACTCCGGTTCCCCGGCCCAAGCACGCTCGTTCTGTACGCCATGGCATCATTTCTGGCTTTGAGTAGATCCACTGACTGCAGCGCAATCGACGCTTTTAGAATCTGAAAATCTAAAATCTATATCCACAATTCGTGTCTCCTTCTTTCTTTTTCGTCTCGTTCGCCCATCAATCGATTTCTCGGAATCCTGATAATGGCTACGTAAGTCCCGCGGCCCTCATTGCCAGGCCCCGCGATGGCCTCATCCTGAGCCCCTCCCCCGCCATAATGACCTCTAGGCTCTCACAGCCAAAAACACCTCCAGCTTTTTTACCGCCAAAGTCGAAATGCATCACAACTTCCTTCCATGCACTGACCATATCTCACCAGTAACATCACCTGGCACCCCTCCCTCTCGCGCCATGAGCGCAACCAGCTTCGCCGCCAGCGCGGCCTCACCATCTGGCTCACCGGCCTCTCTGCCTCGGGGAAATCCACCGTCGCAACCGCTCTCGAGCAGCACCTCCTGCATCTCGGCCGGGCAGCCTACCGCCTCGATGGGGATAACGTACGATTCGGTCTAAACAAGGACTTGGGATTTTCGGAAAAGGATCGGAATGAGAATATTCGGCGTATTGGAGAGGTATGTAGGATCCCCATTGCAGCTTCTTATGCCATTCATGCCCCATGATACCACCATTTTACAAGGCAAGAAGAGCAACAGAACAGAATAGAACAAGAGACAGGGATCTCAAAAAGCATGTCAATGCTGCGTGGGGAAATATATACATACTCCAAAGACATCCTAACTCGCCTCATCAAGTCCTACCCACCGCATGCCATGTGATGCTAACCACCCCCTTCACAAAGGTCGCAAAACTCTTCGCCGACTCCTCCACCATTGTCATCGCATCCTTCATCTCGCCCTACAGGGCCGACCGAGACATGGCCCGCCAGCTACACGCCGCATCATCAGATCCCAAAAACGCCGGCGACGACGACGCCATTCCCTTCGTTGAGGTCTTTGTGAAAATTCCCATCGCGGTCGCCGAGCAGCGCGACCCCAAGGGTCTGTATGAGAGGGCTCGTCGTGGGGAAATAGATAATTTTACTGGCATTACGGGGCCGTATGAGGAACCTTTGAATCCGGAGATTGTTATCAAGACGGATGAGAGTTCGGTGGAGGAATGTGTGGCTCAGATTATGGATTGGCTTGTGAAAAAGGGGTATGTGGACTTGAACTAGCTTGAGATATAGTATCAAGGCGCAAAGAATTATCACATTTGAACATGTGCAACGTGAAGATAAGGGTCCGTATGTAGTGTACCGCTGGCTTTGATATGATGCTTCAATTCTATAGATAGTATTCGTAAGTGCTCCATTTGTTTGTCGGCCCCCATGCCCCTAGCGCGCCTCACACATTAAGTAAACAGGGTGAATAATAGGTACGCCGGCTGATGCGTCGTTTATCTTCCTCAGCTCTGCTCCTTAGTCGAATTCCAGAGACAGGCTCGCGTGGATAGGATCCATGGCCCGACCTTATCACGGAAGCTCCAGCTCGTAGTAGACGTATGCTGTGTACTCGTGACCTTCGCCAGTTCCAAAACCCGCCGCTGCCATTTCTGAGCTCATTGCGGCGTCGTCTTTTGTGACTCTGCCCCGCTTGTCACGTCCGAATGCGTTGCCACCCAAGAACGAGTAGCTTGAGTCAAGGGCAGTCTTTACTTTGGGTGCCAACTTTGGCGTGGTCTTTGCAGAACAAATGTTAGCTAGCCTATACGAAGGAGGTAACAGAGCAGCAAAGAAAGAAAAGAGAGGGAACGTAGAAGGGAAAGCCCAGTAGAACCAGCCTCTCGGTCAAGACAAAGACAATGGCCAAGGAAAAAGCGGGTGAACATACCTTGATGATTGCTGTGGCATATCCAAGCGGTAGACCATATCGCAGCACAGCTTCGACGAATACTCGGAGGGTGAGGACATGGAGCCACACCATGACGCTCTCGCTCCAGCCAGTCCGGCCGATGCGTAACGCTTCACCGCACACCTTGCGCTCTTCATTGGTAGCACGGTCCAGCTCCCGTTGCTCTTCTTCTCGACCACCTTGAACATGGGCATACTGCCGAGGCGTCCATTTCTGCTCTCTGCATTTGTGGATAAACTCGACACTGTGCTTCTTGAAGGTGGCAACGGCGAAGAGAGTAAACTCGTCGTCGTGTTCGACCTCAACAGAAGACCGAGGCACAACCATGGGGGCCAGGGTCTCATACGACTTGAGAAACTCCTTCTTGGAATTGGTTGGAACAGCAATGAGATGTGTCTCGATGAATTCGGAATCTTGGATTAGCAGCTTAGGGTCGATAATTGGTGTCAAGGACTTGGTCGCAAGATTACCCCTATTTGTCGCCAAAGCGTGGTCAGGGCCAGCAATTGCATGTGATAGCGTCCATAAACGAAGTAGAATTGCAACTCACGTTTGGCGCCGTTGTAAAGCTGCGAGGTTTGATTTAATCGTATTGTGCTGGCTAAACTTGGTTTTGACGTCATTGTCGACATTGATCAACTCCTGAAGTAGCATGATTGTGCTTTAGCGAATGCCGCATACATGTGAATCAAACTCAGGACTTCTGCTGTACATCCATTCCTAACCTTTTGTAGTACAGCTATCAGCTCGCCGAGTGACTTATCGCTTCGGTATCGAATCTTGTTCCAGGAGAAGTTGCGCAGATATTGGTCCGTTGGCTCTTAACGATAAGGCACATGTCAATATCGTGACAGTGAAGGCGAGGCTGGGGGCGAATGTCAGCCAAGTACTTACTGTCATTGACCATCTTGTAAGCAGCCAGGCGCTCTTCGTCATTGTTCAAGATGGACTTTAACGACTCGCCAACTTTGGCCACAACGGCCTGGCACGTCGCCTCGAGCTTGGCCAGGTCGTCGGCTTGCTCAACCAGGGCATCTAGGGTACCAATTTTGAAATCGGGAACGTTGAAGTGGCTAACAGAGCCAATATCGGGGGATATGGCGGAAGAAATAGACGAAACAGCGGCGTCTTTGTCGCCGGACCCCAAGGCGCTGAGGGGCAGAGACACGACGGCATACCGGGAAGCCATTACGTCGGTCCCGCGGTCCGCGGACGAACGTGCTGTGAAGTATGTTCGAGGAGCGTTGGTTCGTGAGACACTGGCGCCGTGGTCGCTGCAAGTAGTTATGAGGACCGGTGAGCAACAGGACTTGATTGATGAGGCGCGATGAGACAGTTGACCGAGGAGGATGGCTCGATGATGTTCGAGGTCGACTTGGGAGCTGCGGAGGTGGGGCGACCGTTTCGTCAGTTGCTGCAAGGTGGGGTTGGGAAGGAGCAATTATTACGGAGAGGTACTCTGTACATTAGGTACCTACCTCTTATATCCGACCAAAAGGGTGGCCCACTCCTAGAGTGGGACGTCAAAAGGCTGGGATATGTGCAAAACTCTAGAACACTCAGACACGTTGATCCGTTCCCTATGTCTTGCCTTTGCTCACATCGCCATCAAAACATACCATTTTCAAGACAGCTTCTGGTGATCACTTCAAGTCATATTTACCAACATACCGAATCAGATCTAGGGCATCATGGCTGCTTCTAAAGCTAGCCCGGCTGTTCAGGCTGCCCGTGACATCTGGATCTCCAAGAATCGCCCTCAACGCAGCTCCAAAACTAGGCCTCTTACAATCAGACAAGCTGCTGCTACATACAACACCTCTACGACTGCAATTTTTCGCCATCTGAAGTCAATGAAGCTATGCGGAAAGCCTGCCCAGAGCATCAGGGGCGCTGGTCGGCCAAAGAATCTTTACGACAGTGAAGAGGTTGCCATTATGGCCTATGTCATGTGGGCCAGAAGAACAGGGCGTCCGGTAACTTGTCAACTTATTGAAGAAGCAGCAAATGTTTTACGGGCCAAGAGAAAACCTCCAGCTCCTCCAGTAGGGAATGGTTGGTATAGGAAATTTATGACGACTTACCCCCAACTTGAAAACCCTCAACTGGAAATCCCTCAACCGGAGAACCCTCAGCCGGGCAACCCTCAACTGGAAAATTCTCAGCTGGAGAGCACTCAGCTGGAAAGCCCTCAAAATGGGAACACTCAGCTAGAAAATCCTCAATCGGAGACCCCTCCTCAACAGGGCAACCCTCAGCTGGAGAAGAAACGAAAAAGATGAAGACAACCCGACTGCCTCCTATCTCCCCTACATCACCACTACACTTCCGTAGCGTTTTTCGCTTCGACATTCTTTTAATTATGATCCTGCTTCAAGATAGAGCAGAAAGATGATGAGTACAGAAGAAGCGTGCTAGATTGTCACTCATCACACAGCTACTTATGCCCGCAACACCACACGCTCCACGCCTGACATGATTATGTACTCCTTGTGATAGCTTCAATATATTCCTAGAACATCATTTCGATCAAGTGCAACAAGATGAGAGTCGTTAGATCGACAGAACGGAGCGTTATTAACACACCTGTTCTGGGTTAGGTAGGGAGGTACCTAATGTATCTTAATGTCCACTCCGACTCGATGCTGTGAGTGGGGCCAACTTTGCAACGACTCAATTGAAGCTTGTTCATACATAATAATAATAACTAAGCGCTTGACTTACTAAAAAGTTAACGCTGGGTGGATACATGGCTACTTTTGACCTTGGAGGGCGATGCACGAAATCAGGGTTGTTGACGCTGATATCATGTCATAGCATCGTCAAATCATCAACAACATCATGGAACGTACACACATGCTAATAAAAGGTAGCACATGTCCGAGTCGCGGCGCGCTTGAGCAGAGATTCGGCTCCTTTTGTTGACTTGTCGGCTGCCCCGCTCCCAGACCTTGCCGTCAACGTCGCAACCAGATGGTCGGGAACACGAGTATTCCCAGATTATAAGTCCTTACCAAAATCCCGCGTCCTTTCGCCATTCTGGATCGTGTCACCCTATAATAGCTCGAGCTGCAACGCGTCGGCACAGAGGTCTAGAAGTTCTGATTAGAAGGTCGTCGTGCTTGGGCAGGGCGAGCAAGCAGCCTCTTTGGCCGAGAGTTCAGGCAACCAGGAGACTAGAAATCAAGACCAAACCAGCAGTCTGTCAGACTTCCGACTCCCGACTCCCGACTCGTGGCCATTTGCTCGACACAGGGCTGTTCTGTGCCGCTCTCGCAACTCTCTTTCTGTCTCCTCCAGGCTCCTTGTTCCAGCACAAAGCTGCTGTGTGTGACATGCAGATAGAACCACGCTTTGCCCGCCAAGTCTCCGACCCAAACCCTCTCATCCTGGACATTCAAAGCCTCGCCTCGTTTGGCATGGGCCAGGAACAGATCGTCCTCTCTTGACTGCAAGCGAGCGCGTATTGCGGCATTATGGCTCCGGTTTCCAGTATGTCCTCCAGTAGCCTGTCGCTCCACTCTGCCGTCGACGTCCCAAATCACAACATCACAGCATGCAGCATTGCGTTATTGCGGCAGAGGCTAATTCTTTGATTCAGAGGCCGAGGATTTGGCATCGCTCACGGCGTCAGCGGATGCGCGAGATGTTTCTACTAATAACAACCATTCCAGCACCGCAAGCAGAGCCAGAATGACAGCGCCCGCGCCCAACCTTAGTAAGTCACACCCTGCTCTCGTGAGCCTTGAAGCGGTTGGCATCCTTCTGTTAGCTTCGAGATAGATTTTTTAATACATAGCCAGGTAATCGAGCCACTCATGAAGCTGGTGTGCTACACGAAGCGTCAGGAAGAAACAGCACCTCAAGCCAGATCCAAGCTCCTGAAAATCGCTCCAACTTTCCGGCGATGCAAACAGGGCCGACATTGAGTAGGGAAGAGGCTGCACGTCTGACTAGTGAGCTCACAGTAGCAGCTGCCAAGGAATTCAATCAGTCGGCATATTATTCGACTATTCGAAGGCAGAGACTAAAATGGACCCAGACCGCCGCCCAAACTCAAGCTCCTTCGGTCGAAAACGCTGCGCGAACACAGCCCGTTGTCAGACAGAAGAGGACGACACATTTGACACCATCTGAGACAAAGTTCGAGCAGGCTCGACTACTCACTCTTTTGAGGTCGTTGAATCCAGATGTCGTGGTGAATCAGATCTGCAAGGCAGTCACCTACTTTGGTGGGACACCAATGGGCCCTCTGCCTCCTGATTACAGTGCTTTTCCAGACAGCGACACAGGTTATGGGTCAGGCTCCAACTTTATCGGCTGGCTTTCCGAGATTTTTCCCATAGTCAGTATTCACTTTCTCTCCGATACCTCGAGGCAAGTATTGGGAAAATTGATTCTGACGCTGCTAAACCCAGACTACTCCTCCGGGGACTGAAAGAGCAACAGTACACGAAACTGTTCTGCCTCCCAAAAAACGGAGGGGGCGTCCCAAAGGAAGTAAGAGTAGGAAAGTCCGATCCGACAAGGGAGGGAGGCACGTTACCAAGAAGTCACGCCACGATGCACAACCCAGTGCGACAGATGCTGACGGAGACGATGGGCTTGATCATGTCCAGTCGGGAGCATCTGGGGGTCACTTCCAGGAAGCCACCTCAAACATAGCTCCGAGCTTAGACGAGACAGCGAACCAGCCAAGTGATGCCGCCACCGCTGCACCAAGGCCACCAAAACGAGGCCGTCCAAAGGGCTCAAAGTCCCGACCAAAGAACAGCATTGGTAGCCAGAACCCAGCTTCTACAGACGTGGGGGAAGCTGCTACTGCTTCTGCTCTAATGGGAGAAGCTGCCTCGGCGCTAGCTATGGCGAATCTCAGCAATCCGCATCGCAACAGTGAGCTCGCTTCTGAAGAACAGCTCACAACACATAGTTTAGCTGAGAAATCCACGGACATGGTGGCGTCTCAACCGCCCTTGACGGATCAGGCATCCAGTCAACAGCCAACCGAGAGGCGGACCTCATCGAGGAAGAGGAAGATGCAGAAATCCGCGGCTGACGCTGAGGATCTGGACGAGAGTGAAGAGACGACAAGTCCTTCGTCTCGGACACCAGAGATGGCTGACTGCCGCAACGGTTCTGACACGTGTGCTGGTAGACAAGTCCCTCCACTGTCGAGCAGCGATTTCGACACCCAGACTCAGGCTGTAAATATGAGCGTTGAGGGCACCAGCAATTATTCGCGAAACCAGCTACCGCAGTATTTCATCGCGGCTTCTGGGCAGCAGCCCCATGCAAATTTCTCGCCTGTCATGAATCAAGCTCCTCTGGGGTCGCCGCCGAGTTCACTGACAGCGGGCAACATTCATATGGCAAGGCAAAAGTACATGCAGCGGCAGCAGAATCATCAAATTCCGCAGCAGCACGCACGCCAACACGCCATGCTGCACCAGCCCCAAGAGTTAGTGTTTGGCGGCTCGGCAAACGACGGGATGAGCCAAAACATGGTTTCCCGGAATACCATCCAGCCGTCTCATTACCTGCTTGGTACATCATCTGCTAGTCCAAACGCAGTAATGCAGGCAGCTGGGGAACAAGCCCACGAATACCGGCATCTTCAGTCTGGGGGGGCGTCGTCCAACAACGGGCACATGGCATCATACTCGACGTTTGGCTCTCAGGGCTTCATGCCACAATCTGACTGTTGAACCACCATTTGAACTTCTATTTTCTTCTTCTTTTTCTTCGGGTTCTATTCTTCTAATTCAGGGTTCTTATGGAATCCCTCCGGCAGGCTGTCTAACTAGTGTCATCATTCTCGATACCACTTCTATGCTATGAGATGAAAAGCTTTCTGTAAGTCATCTGTTTGGTGCGCTTTGCATGTCTAGGTACGAATATCAGGCGTTGGGAAAACTTGTGTGCATGTGGGAAAAAAAGAGAAGCGGAGAAATGGGGGTGCTTCATTTTGAGGCCAACTACATGACAGCATCGCTCCGTCATTGGGTGCCGTAGTGAGGAGATGTACAAGTGGGAGGCGTATGTTGCATTGGCTTTGTTGCATTTGGATGCCGAATGTCAGCAATTAGGGTCCGTTTCTTGGCAATGGGACCAACGAATGTAGATGGGGTTCAACCGTCTGCGATTGGAGATGGGCTTCACCTCTGGACTTGGAACCGATGACTTGAGAGGGGGTCAAGAGGGGCGCTGAATGTACCTATGCCGTGACTCGACGGCACCCGTTGAGCCTGAAAAAACGGGTGTCTGCTAGGTTCATTCATTCAGGCAGTCAAAAAGAACTACCGGTACAGGGCGTATATGACTGAGCATTATGTAAGCTTCAGCTTTCTGATGACTGGTTTCTATCAAACAACGACGCAAGCCATAAGGCAGCATCACTCGGTACAGCGACGAAGCCGAAACGTATTGCCTCTTGTGGGAATGCATTGAACACTAACCATTGTTGTGCAGCACAAAAATAGTCTCTGGCTAAAGATGGAGTAGACACCATGGTCGTTTGTTGAAGCTCACCGAATGGACCGTTTTTCGCCCACGCTCGTGGTTCGAAGACGACCAAGACGACACTGCCTTTTCTTCGGACTATACCAATTTCCAAAGTGATACTTTGAAGTACATGGATAATGCCCGTGCACGGAAGACGAAGAAGATTGACGTTTTCTCTTGTGAAATCCATAAAACCGACAAGGACGCTGCATTGCCTCTGGTTCAATTGCATCAAAGCTGCTCATGCTACGAACCTGAAAAGAATACGTGGCTTGACGACAAGGATGGCGATATTGCCTCTGTTGCACTGCGCCGGATTGACCGCTATTACTGTGTTGTGTGTAGCTGAAGAGGGTTCGGAGACAAACAAAGATGGCAATCTTGTTGGACTGACTACACCGGATCGGTCATCCTCATCCCCCCTGAAGGCTGGAGAGGTGAACCCCCGATGTGTCAAGTCAACGTCACGTCACGTCTCCAAGGAGACAATGCTCTTCCACGCAATGTTCTCCAACGGCAATGTTTATACATGGCAATAGTTCATACAGACAGGACAGGACAATGCTCATGCATGGCAATTATTCCTCCCTCCCAGCCTCCCCTCTTTTCTCGAACAAAAACAAAACCACGCAACGCTAGTCCCGCAGCCCAACCAAAGGAACGATTATACATACAATACAAGTTCCTATGCTGTGCTGTGCCACGCAATGACTCCTTCAAGAAGACAGTGTACATAAGAAAGCAGTGGAAAATAGAAAAATGAATGCACGTAGTATATTTTTCAAGGTATTTCCTGCGTTTCTTGTATAACGCAATGCTCAAGCTCAGCTTAGCTCAAGTTCAGCTCGACTCAACTCAGCACGCTCAGCTCCATGCAAAAAAAGCCGAGCAGTAAAGGGGGTATGAACAAAGCAAGGCTCCATCGCACCATGGCTTGGAACCAAAGAAACCTGGCACAAAAAAAAACCAATTAAAAAATTAAGGGAAATGCCCGCCGATTGCACAAAAAAAAAAGACCTGAGTGCTTTCCCCCCAATAATGCAGACCCTTCCTCTATGGGCGAGGGAAAAAGATGTATAGTGTCAGGAGTACTGCCGCTTTTGACCTTGTTCACAGCAGTCAACTGCATTGACTCACAATTACTAGACACAGCCCGGGGGGCCGAGGGCAAAAGGTAATTGTGAGTGAATGCTATTGAGTAATGTGTAATGGCTAAGGCGTCAACGTCCGTAGATTAGATGGTACTTTGGGAATACCAGGATACCACCATCACGAGTACGCGTTCAAGGAAAAAATATGTGTACCCACTGTCCAGTGTATACGAGCACGCCGTAATCCCGGCAAGAGTCATTATTCCGCATCATCGTCTATGAATGCAGACGTGGCAGATGGCCGAACAGAATCGGGGATATTCCTCCCGTACAACCATTCGTCTTCTTCATCGAGGCCATCTTCCCGAATGAGCTCCAGCATGACCTGCTGATTCCGCTTGATGTCCTGTGGTCTTTGGACAATCCCCCGAGTAAGAATGAGCGCTTCAGCCGTGGTAAGCCAAATCTGTTGCAAGACCGGCAAATCGTCCAGCAAGACCTGCGCGTTCTCGCGGCTAAGAGGTGACATTGGTGCGTCAGCGGCCAGGCTGGTGTGAAATATCCAGTAAGAATCGTAGCCGCTGCCATCCAGATTCGTCGTGTCAATGGAGCCGGAGAAGCTTTCGCCTGTTCGATCACTGAGTGAGGAGCGATTCGTCGCTGGCCTGTCGCCACGGGAAGACTTTTTACGGCCAAAGCTTTTCCGAGCAAGGCGCGACTTGACTGGCGACTGCTCTGCTATGTGGTCTTTGTAGGCGTCTTTTGTGAGGCTGTTGTACCATTGGTCGATGGCGGAGCGGCGATTGTTGTAGCCTTTGATTTCCCACAATCTCTCTACTTGACGCAAGCCACCGATGCATAGGATAGCCGACTGAACGTCGTCCGACGGACGTTCTCGCAAGTAGCCTCGAAGGGATCTCTCCACGCGACCAACATAGGTGGGAGGTCGTAATCGTCGGCAAAACGAGGATATAACGAGTGGAAACACTTCGTGCACACGAAGTAGCGTTTGGCCATCGTACATGTTCATGATTTGGGCCTCGATCGGGTTCAGGGTGTAAGGCTCGTGTTTGAGTCCGTGTCCGTCGTGTTCAACTATGTGTTTGAGGTACAGCTTCCGGTACGTCTCGAAGAAATGGAATATGGTGAAGAGGAGAGGAATCAGTCGTCGTCGCATACGCTCTCGCTGCGGGGAAAATGCTGCCTGCTGAGCCTCGGTTTGCCGTAGAAAGATCTCTTTTGTGATCCACTCGCACATGAGAAAAGCAAGTTTCGCGGCGACATGGAGTCGATGCCAGAGACTGCAGATGTAGTGGAAATTGAGTTCCGACTGCTCGGAAACGGGGTATAAGCGAAGAGCGTAGGCGGGAACGTGGATATCGAGGTGGTGTCGGACGATGGGTGCTTCATTGAGCATGATTACGAGATGCCAAGTCTTGGAGGCAAGTCGAAGGCTAAGGATGTCGGTCAGTGGGAGGGATGACAGAATCTGAACCTGCAATTCGGTCGGCAGGGCCAAGAAGGCTTGATCGAATGGGACTCTGATGGAAACAAGTATGTGTTAGTGGACGACTGCTTTCTTCTCAAGTATAGCATCGATCTTCACGATCAGTAGTCAAAGAGTCGGATTGGTACCTTTTTTTGGCCGAGTCGATGGATAGCCGAGTCTGCGTTAGTGGCGTTTCAACATGGGTCGATTGAGGTTTCGATGACACCTTATGGCGGAAACCGAAGAATCGACTCTTATCTCGCTTCTGTTCAGCAAGTTTGCCATGCTCTGGTTCAACATTCTTCGCCCTTCGTAAAGGAAGGCTGAATGTTGAAGACTGCTGCGTTGTCTGTTGGCTGGACTTGGACTGTTTCAGTTTTTCAAAATACCGTTCAGACGCAAACTCGGTGATATGAGGCAGGTCCATGGCGGCCCCGCGGGCTGGTCGTCCGGCCATTGTGGGTGGTAGTTCAGAGCTCGTAGAGAATTAACAAGTCGAGGAATCCGGAGATGGTTTCAATTTGGCGAGCGGCCTGTATGGCCAGCTCGAAAGCGAAAGGGTGCCGTCTCTATTGCGCGGCGCTATGAACAAACTGCAATCGGGACATGGCTGAAGTATGGTCAAAAGATAACCCAAGCAGAGGTTGTTCGAGCTGATATGCGCCGTGACTAAAGACGAAGCCCCGGCATTGACTTCTTTTCGAGAGACGAATCTCGGAGAGAAAGCGTCGTATTCGTAAACGAAGGTCTGCCAGAGAGCGCGGCGCCGGGTCGAAGGGCAAGCGCCTGATGGCCAGAGATGATATCGGGGTCCGGACACCTGATGTGAGGGTCGGGATGCAGTTGTTTGTTGGATGATGGGATCCACGGATGCAAACAAAGAAGACCTTTCCAGGCCTGGGGTGACGAGGAAGGGAACGTCTGCGGGCGTCCAAAGACAAAGACGGCGAAAGGGCGACAGTCCAGTGCGGCGGGGGGTGGAAAGAGGCAATTGTTATCAATTGAGTTGCTGGCCGCGATGGCTGCAATGGCTGCAAATGGCTGCAAATGCGGGACGAAGAGGTTGTGACTTGTACGTTGTGACAGGGAAACGAGTAGTAGTCCCTGGCCCTTGTCTGCTGCCTTTTGGCCCCCTGTCCAGTGGCCAGTCCAGTGGCCAGTCCACTAGTATCCAGTCATGGCGCAGCGGAAGTTAGTACTCCGGAGTCCGTACCTAGTGGGAGCAGTGAGAGCAGCAGTGGCCAGCGCAACAGGTTACAGCGGCTCCGCGTGGGACCGCATAGGAAGGCTAGCAGAGCCAGAAAGCGCAAGGGAATGCACAGCCGACGCTGGTTCGTCGAGACGGCCGTTTCGCCGGCCTAATAGTGGAGCTGACCCGGCGGACCATCTTGCCCTAGAACCGCTAGAACCGACCCGTACGGTGCAGATGCGCGCTGTCACTGTGTCCGACTGTCCCTGAGACCCTGACTCCTTGCAGCGTAGGTCGTACCTATTATATATGTACTGGAGTCCTTGACGCGTTCCGGACAGACACAGTGTGTGTTCTCGGCTCCACTGTCCTCACGCTTCATCACCCAGCTTCGGCCTCATTTGCGGAGTCACCCAGGCTGCGCGTTGCTTCCTCCACGAGCGAGTCCACTGCAATCGTGCCATCGTGCCATCGCGCCATCGCGGGTTGCAACTCTAGGCCCCAGACACCTGCAGGCTTATCTACCTACGTGACGTCGACGACCAGAGATAGACATGTATGTACATATGTTACATTTATGTACAGAGTAGGTACACATGTACCGGTAGCACTGTTGCCTCCACACGTTTGCCATCCCTTCTTTCCGCACGGTGTCTCCGGCCGCCTATCTCCATCGTCCCCGTTCTCCATATTCTCCATTCCCCGCTAGCCAGCAGCGCACAATCGAGACTGACGAGAACCGACGGCGGGGTCTTCTAGTTAGTCGTGCTGTTTTGCCTGCAGCCTGCAGCCTGCATGTCTTGTCGGGCCGCTCAGCAACTAATCATCAGCTAATTGACATGTTGCTCTTTGTTGGCTTTGCTCTGGCTGAACATAGCGCCGGCTTGGGCTGCTTTTGGCCGAGATAGGCGTTCCCGTATCGTCGAAGCGTTGCGTCGCCAAAGAGAGTTCGAGTGGTCGAAAGCAAGTGGCGCCAGCCCATTGGAGACGCGTACAGTCAAAGATTTGTTTGATCCAAAAAATACGACGGAAGAAACGAGATCCATGCATCACATATGCACAATATGCATAATATGCGTAATATGCTAGATGGCGGGATCGGCACTGCAAAGTCTGCAGCCTGCGTGTTCAGCTTCAAGGGCAAGCCACTATCAAACCCTGAAACGCCTCAAGTCTCTCTCCTTGATGACACTTTGCTCATGCGGCACATAGAAAGCATTCCCTCATGAGTCCTTCCCCTCTTCTTCCCAAATCCCGGTCCTACTCCGGCCATCTGAGACCGACAACCCGTATTCAAAGCCTTCGCAGATGTTGGCAACTTGGACCCAGACAGACTAACGCTCTTGACGCACTACATATCATATTCGTGTATCTGTGGTTACACCTTGATACCAACATTCTTTCAAACATTATCTTTTGCCACATATGGCCAACACGCTCCACTTTTAGAGCGTCTTGTTGTTTGAGGCGGAAACACTCACTGCGCCGAGTAAATGACTTTGCGCCCACCACAACGAGCTCTCCACATCTTCAAATCGGTGAAATGATGGTGAGGGCCTTTTTGATTGGCTCGTTTAAAACTTCCATCAGCTGCATGCCACGAGGAAGTGACCTGATATACAGGTTCTGAATCAAACGATTGCAACGATGGCAGAAGGAGAAGTACCGGCAAGCAACCGACGGTAGGGTCACGCATGACTCATGATTCGGCCCTTGATAGAGAGATGTGACGACACAGGGTTCCTCGTTTGGCTCTTTCACACATACGACGCTGGCCGAGTAACGATCGGTCTGATGGGATGCTAACAGCTATCCAGGCCAGGTTGCTACGAGTTCCGATAATTCTGGACGTTTTTCCGTCCGTCCACTAACATACCTAGAAGCGTATAGCTATTGTTATGTCAGGTTCGTCAGCCATCTGCCAAGCGTCTCTAAAACACAATCAATTCTCTTGACTATCTGACCACCTGGTCGAACTTGGTGGGAACTGGAGGCAATCGTTACCGCGTCAAGGTCCGCTTACATGAATACGACATCAGATACTGCATGCGGGCAGGTAGGACAAAGAGGTCATGACCAGTGCATATTATACATGGCTATCTTCGTCATTATTTTTAGATCCCAGCTGGTCTTTATCACGCATCTTGTCTCTTGTCAAGCTGTCATCCTGTAGTCAAGGCCAGGCCTCCGTGCAATCGTATTTCATTTTCATACTTTGCACGGTCAACGTATATTGATGTGTCAAGCCGTCACGTTGTCGACGAGACAGAGGTGGCGGATTCCTGAAGCAAGGGGGAGAGTTACACACGATCGCACAAGCAACAACGAGGAGCTGGGCTATTACATATTGGGCAATATTGGGAACCGTTCCTCGGCCGCTCTCGGAATACCCTGCCGTTATTCACGAGCATGTCCCCGGCGCTATTTTGCCCTGCCGCAGGAACAGATCCAAAGTTCAGGTTGCCACCGTGACGAGAAGCTTGAGTCACGGGGACGCATGTTCATGCGGTGCGCAGTCGACGGGCTGCAATTGTCGAAGGAGGTGACAGTTGTAACGCCGAATGGGACCTCGACAGCTCTCGATGATGCAATCCACAGAATGCAGCAAGGAGTCGAGGTTTGAGTTTAGATGACGGCCATAACGGCCCTACATCGCGGCCGCTACATGCCGATCGCATGGCCTGTCCTAGCCATGGCTGATGTATATTGCTCCTTCGGAAGCCTGTCCAGGGCGCAGGCACAGCGATTGGCAGAAATATCCCGAGATAAAGGTTGCTGTCGTTTGCGGCGATGGGTACATGGCGGTGTAGATCGTGTAGACGGATATAGACCGAAAGAAATGCAGCTAAAAGCAACATCTCTACTTGGCGATGTTGATGCCTTCCGTCGTTTATGCCTCTCTCGTCGCTCTGCCTCCGTCATCTATTCGTCCATAACCCCACTTTGCGCACTTCGTCTTCTTCTTTCAATTCCACCACCTCCGATTTACAAGACAATGCGTTGTGTATTTGGGCCAAGTTGCAAAGGCCATTGCCCCTCACCTCCTCCCCCCTCATGTCGCACCGTTCAGTTGATCGGGAGAAGTCGACTCGGTGGGTGACTCTCGCTGGGTTGGTTGGTCGTGCACTCGTGGCCATACTCTATACGTACACAAGTCACGACTCACGTCAAATCGGTCCGTTTGCCGGGACAAGCCTTGCAGATATCTCGGTTGATATAGGGCGGGCAATCAGCACAAACAGACGGAGGTAGGCAGAGGCAGTGCTGCTGCAAATACGAGGCAGATGAAACCTGACTTGGCGGTTCGCTACTTGTGGCAACTTGTCAAGTCATCGAGATACAAGATGAGAGATGGACATGGTGAGCGCTCCCGTCTTCAAAGTGTCTGACTTGCCAAGCAGCTGAGCTCGTGGGGCCCCGCATAGCCTGGCCAATCACAGCAACGGCACCTCATCATACCTACCTAACCTTAGGTTCCTACATACCTTCTATGGCTACCTAATCTCATCAGAGATGGATAGATCAGACTTGCATGCGCATTGTTTCCCCGCGCATGTCAGCCACGGACAGAGTCATTTGGGGCCCGTCACGGTTCATTCCCGCTTTCACGATCCTGCTGCTAATGTTAGTCCTTGCTTCTCTGCTGGTTCCTGACCTAAGCTATAGCGCGCGCCATGTCTGTGCGACGCCGGCTCTGAGCCTCGACTTGCACCCGACGACGGCACGAGATCACGAGACCACGACAGAACGACAGCAACGAGCACGAGGGCAATACGGAGTAAGGCACTAGGACTTGAGGAGCGCGAGAGTGCGAACGTCTCGCATGTCCAAGATGGCTGCGGCACCATCGTCAGCGACCCCTTCGTCAGCGACCCCTCGGTCGGCTGCTGAGGTATCAGTGGGCTATGCACACATGGCAAGATTCGAGTTTAGCGACCTGGGCACCAAGATTCTGATGGTAGAGTGGTATCCAGAGGAGCCTTCGCCATCGTCGTCGTTGTCGTCGTTGTCGTCCTCGGTCAGTCCAAACAACTCGACCACATCAGATACCACCGTCCCCACCGTCGCCGGAAGAGGCGCCCGCTCCGTCACCCCCGAACTGGCTGCTGCCGCCGTCTCAAATTCCACCACCAGGCAGTCCACTGGCATGAAAGCCGCCGGGTGGGAGGTTTCATGGCCCGGCAAGTCCACTTTTCTACCAGCCAGGGAGACCGATGACGAGGACGACGACGTCGACAAGGCCGGACCTCGACGGCGCGTCTACTTCCTACTCCCGCCCGAGGCCTCCATCCCTGCGCAAGTCACCATCACGCCGCCCGGGAGGTCTCCGATCCTCGTCAAGCCGCTCCCGGCCATCTTCCCGCCTGGCTTCAACCTTGAGGCCGGCCTCCGTGGCGTGCTGCATACCTTGTGGGCCAAGAAACGGCTCTCTGAGCTCGAGCGGGAGATGGAGGCCGAGATGCGAACCAATACCGAGAGCGTGGGACTGGAAATGGCCATGACTGAGAAGGATTGGATCATTGCCAATTTTCTTGAGCCGAATCCGCCGTCGCCGTCGCCGGGACCGTGTGATGGCGTCTCGGTGGTTCCCGTGCCGCTGCGATCTCCCGGCCCTGGCAGGCTGGCGGATAAGCTCAAGGGGCTACAGCTAGGGACCTCTGCGGCGGATCTTGTGCCCAGTTCTACCGGTAATGCTTGGCTCCGTTCTTGTTTTGATTTTGAGGTGCGATGAGCCACGCTTTGCTGTCCTGAAAACGACTCATCCGGCTATGAGAACGAGTCGCTCACTCCATGGACACCCTCTCTGCAAAAAGACCTCACGTCACGTACTCCGTATCTCAATCTCCAACTTGCTTATACTAATCCCTGTTCCATAGTAAAACCCTCTCACGGTCCTCGCTCTCCATCCCAAACCTCGCATCCCCCACACGGCGGTCACAGCATCCACCCTTCTGAGTCCTCGGTATTGCGCGATAGCCCGTACTCCATGCCCCAGTCTCTCGATGCGGCCATCCGGGGCGAGGCGGCACCCGTTTCTGCGAGCAGCCGTGACGGCGAAGATGAGCTGTTTGCGCTGCCGTTGAGTCCGAGGAGCCCGGATATGAAGAGGGGGCCATTCAACACTCTGCCGATTTAGGTGTTCTTTCTTTCAAGTTTCTTGCTAGCTTTCTAGCCGTCTTTCCTTTCTTTCACTATGTGACTTTATGCGACCATCCTTGTTTCTTTTGTGATATTGTGATTTTTCTACGGTCTCGGTCTCTGTGCCACTACTTGTTGACTTTGTGATGATTTAAGGTGAAGTGCCAATGTTCATTATCAGGCTCACATATTGCGTAGGGTTTAGCGCTATCAGTGAGAGCTATCTCGCTTTCCTTTCTCCATTGATGTTCTCCGCTACTTTTTTGCATTCTTCCCTTCGTGTGCCCTTTTTTATATGAGGTTAGAGATGAGACTACTGGGTGGGTCGGACCTTTTAACTTTGATAACCCTGCGGTTGCTGTATATGAGGCGGGACTGTGTGGGAGCATGAGTTAGGGCGAGAGATTCTTCTGGCGCGGGTAATGTGCTGGCGTTGTAAAGGATAGAGATGGGCAGATGGTGCGTCAATGGTGTGGTTGAGGTAGGTTGTGAATGGTTAGGATGGTGAGGGCAGGAGATGCTTGGCGGTGTGTATGTGTATGCGACGTAGTTATAGCGTAGTTGTGTATATAGTACGCATAGATGTGTATACTGATACGCGGACATGTGTTGCGTACTAGCATCTGGAGGTCTATCTGATATCAATGCATGGATGATACAAGTGTACCAACCAAATGTAGACGATGATGATATGTGTACAATTACGTAAGGTATACATATTATATCAACATATATGTGCGTAGTTATACCAATCCAGATAAGAGCATGAATACATGGAAACGTACTCATGGAAGGCATAATGACACATCGATATTGATGACACTTGACGAGCCCATATATATAGCCATTCCCTGTGTTGAAAAAGAATGCGAAAGCTGAGAGTATTTATAGGATTCCCAGACCTTGCAGTCGCTTGATACCACGTCCCGCGTGCTCACTACCCTGCATCTAGGCGAGTTCATTAGTAAACGCACCATCCACACCGGCGTTTCTCCCTTCGTCCTCTAGTAATTCCAGCTTCAGAAGTCGATAAATCACAATGTTTGAAAATAGCATGCACCTCGCCAGGTGCTGCTCGTAGCAGGGAAGCAATCATTCACGCAACATCCCGCATGGTATCATATAAACGAAGCCCCCCTAAGCACCCTAAAAGAATCCCTCTAAATAGGCATGAACACCAAAAAGCTCAACTCCCAACCCATCCCACGCCCAAGGCCTCTTTCCAAGATCCCCCAAAACACCCAAAGTAAAATCACCGCCACCCCCCCACCCTCCCCTCATCCCACCTTTCCCTCTTCTCCCTCCTCAAATACCACAACACCCTCGCCTCCCTATACCTCCTTACCCATTCCCCCAGCTCCTTCTCCCCCCCCGCTTCTATCTCACCCACAGCACTCCCAGCCCCTCCCCCACCATCCAGAAAACTCTCCTCAAGAGCCTCGCATACCGCCCCCTGCTCCTGCACCCCCTGCCCCAACCGCTGATACAGCGCCGCCGGCGCAAACGGCCGCAGCACATGATCCATATCCGCCTGCTTCTGCCGCCATTGCCTCTCGAGAGCATGTGTGGAAAGTAGAGCGGCTTGTGTCGCGGAACGCTGGTGCGAGAGGCGGGTAGCGGCGCTGGTGAGTTGTTCTGCAAGATGGCTGTTGTGGTGGAGGAATGAGGTGAGGGTCTTGTGGGAGGAGAGAGTTGATTCGTGGGCGGAGGAGGGGGCGTGGGCGAGGGCATGGAGGAGAGTTGGCGAGGAGAGGAGGGCGGCTAGGTCTTGGGTTCTGTGGGAGAAAGGTCCGTGTTAGTTGAAGTTGATCTTGGGAGGGGTTGGTAGTTGGCATGGGATGACGGGGCTGGGAGAAAGGATAAAGGGGAGGTGTACCCTTTTTCTCGTACGAAGTCTGGGAGCCAGTCCTCGCCAGGGTCGGAGATGTCTTCTGATGTAGTCGCGGGAGCGGGCGGCGACGTTGAGCCTTCTCCTCGTTGTGCGCCGCCATCCCCGGGGAGAGGTCGTAAGGGGGGCGGGGGCGGGGTCGACGATGCTATGTATGTGGATGTTGATGTTGATGTGTTTAGGTCGCCGGAGGGGCCTTTCGGGGGCGGCACGGGGGGGGTTGAGCTCGCGAGCTCGGCTGGGAAGCTGGACATGATACGATGGGATGGCGAAGTGTTGAGGTGACAGAGGCAGCTGTCGTGAGAGGGCGGACGGAGGAGTGACGTCTGGAAGTGGCTGGTGCGTGATGTGGCTGGGGCAGACTGGAGTTATGTACATAGGAACATAGGTACATAGGTACATAGGAACATAGGAACATAGGTACATATGTACAGACTGTCTTGTACATATGGCTAAAAGCCTAACACGTAAGATAAAAGAACTTTGTGGGCGGCATGTGTGGAAGCGAATTTGCAAATTTGCATCCGCCGCCCCAGCGCGAACTTGAATCTCACGCAGCGCGGCAACACGCCATGAGCGTCTGGGAATAACGGTAGGCATGAATCATGGACAGACCGAACACATGGGCATCTATCATATGTGCTGAACAATAACAAGTGTGATGTGGTTCCCACGAGTATTCCCGTAAGTTCTTCATCTTCGCGAGCCGTATCTTCCCCAATATCCCCAAGATGCCATTCTTTGGCCCCAATGTCTCTTGTCAGGACTCCTCTCTCATCTCACGGGGGCTGTCTGTTACAGTGTTGGGAAATTGAATACACCACGCAACTGTCGTTAAGGTCTTCTTCGCGACTGATGGGTGCCGTTTTGGTTACTATCGAGCTGGTTCGTGCGTCTGAAGAGTTGAAATTTTCACGGGCCCTTTGCGGCCACTTACATACTGAAAATCTCTTAGTGAAGACGCACACAATTCCTCACATCTCAATTCAGTTTAGTTGAAGCTAATATTTCGTCAGGTCGCATGAGTTCGTTGCACATGAGCTTTCCACAGCCTTAACGATCCGGTTGGTGAAGGATCATGAATACCGCTTCTTGGGCAATTCTCTATTGGACATGCAGATAGGAAATAGATTCTGTCGGTCTGATTAGGGGCCCAAACACTACCTAGCATCATCAATACTTTTTCAAAGAAGAAAGCGTGCAGTGTTGCTCCCACTCCGGGCGAAGCCAAAGTGGCAATATGTGAACCTTACGAAAAGAATATGAGCGTTCCTATTCGGACAGCATAAAATTGCTAACCGGACAGCATTCTCCATAATTCTTGTGCTCCTTTGTACTCCGCCAAATTACAGTGGGAAGTAAATGACCAAACTGTACACATCTCGTATGTGCATGTCTCAACATTACCACGCCGCCC
>SRPQ01000570.1:0-15411 GCA_018360075.1 Claviceps cyperi
CGAGGCAGTCGGAGTAGTAGTAGAACCTTACGGTCAATCAACCCAACGTGCCCCAACCACACTGTGCTTGGTTCAATAGTATCATTCTAATATGAGAGCAAAAGAGCTCACGGAGAATGAAACATAGTTGAGATATCGCTCAGCTTTTCTGTATAACACATTGACAGATTAAATTGTAACTGTATTGTAACGACGAAATTGACACAGCTTAGCAAGTTATCATTTGGTGAAACTCTCATCTCAAGTTTGCTGCGATGTCGTGAGTCTGGACAGATACGGAAGAAGAATGAAGAGATGACGCACTACGAAACGGCAATTCCACGTATTCGCCCAAGATCTATGATGATATATTTCTGAGCTGCATGGTCTGTTCTTTAACGGTGCTTTAACTGTGCCAATTCTACCATGAGATACGGAGACACTTCTTCCCCTACCATTTCGCGCAAGTAGAAATACACGCGCGTACAGGACTATCTAATACAACAAAAATATGCACTCCCTTTCCAGACAGGAAGTTTGAAATCGTACCATCGGATACGAGAGCGGTGGACTCAATCCGCCGTCTTGGAAGTCTTTGTCCTCAGCTTCATCAACGCATACACCAATGCATACGAGCTGAAGACGAAAAGAACCACAATACCGGCATCGCGCCAACCTAAATAGTATTCACTGAGGTTCAGAGTTCTTAGATAGTCCTGGGCGTCGGTATAGGCACAGACACGACAGGACGACATATCCTCTGGGTTCAGAAGATTTGCAGTATGGCCTGGCCCAGTGTTGAGATAGCGCTCCAAGTAGGCCGCGCAAGTTGTGCCGTTTGGAGGATCAAATGTCGCGAGTTCATTGGCTGCGCACGTCACTTTGCTGCCCCAGAGGTTGAATATGAGCAAACTTCCCATCAAGTAATTGAATGGATTGAGGTAGTACATCCAATATCTCCAGAACGGTTGAATTTGCGAGTACGGCACGAGAACGCCACAGAAGGAGACCAGAATGCTGATAAGGAGTGGATTAACAAGAGCTGCGAAGACCTCATTGGGTGCGTAGGCTGCAACAAATTGGCCGATACCGGTGTAGAGGAATTCGTACATGAGCATCACGAAGAAAGTGGCCCCGGCCCGATCCGAGCTGGTATGGAAGCCGACAGTGTAGTACCAGCAGACAAAGTACAAGACAGCACCCATGATGAGGTATGGAATTTCCGAAACAATGAGGCCGGTCACGAACGCAACCCATGAATACATTTTGGATTTCTTCTCTCGCACTTCAAAAATATCCCGACGGTGGATAAAGAGCGGCTGTAGCTGAGCTAAGACCCCCGGCGCAACAAAAATGAAGTTGAAAATGGTGAAGAGCTTGAGCTGCAGGTCTCCAACGGAGTCGCCCACCATCCAGAAAGAGAATCCATTGAAGAGAGCGGAAAATATGTGCAGCGTCAGCTTATTGTTAACGTAGCCCGTGTTCCGATAAAGTGAGACGCTCATTCGATGCGTGACGGTCTTGACCTGCTCCCACATGGGGGTCGCGAACTCATGACCGTCATCTACGGTTGCAGGAGGAGCCGAAGCTGCGATTCCCACCATTCGATCCAATTCTGCAATCATTTTGTCGTATTCAGGCGAAGAACGCCACACGTCGCTCCAGTTTTTGCCCTGGGATCGCGCTCCGGAAACGACATCGATCATGTGCTCTGCTGGGTTAGCCTCTTCCGGACAAGGAGCGCCGTGACGACAAAAGTAGTCTCTAATGACACATGCCTTGTCGCCAATATCTCCAAAGTAGACTGTCTTGCCGCCTTTGGCCAAAAGCAGCAGTCTGTCGAACTGGGCAAATAACTGAGCAGAAGGCTGGTGGATTGTGACGAGAATGGCCTGTCCAACAGCAGCCAGTTTTCTCAAAAAGCGAACAGTGTGGTATGCCGATTGACCATCAAGACCCGAGGTAGGCTCGTCCAGGAAGAGAAGAATGCTCGGTTTGGCGACAAGTTCAACACCTATAGTCACCCGCTTGCGCTGTTCCACACTTAGCCCAGCGCCCACTTCGCCAATGAGCGTGTCGGATAGATCGTGGAGCTCGAGGAGATCAATGATGGTGTCGACATAGGCAAGTTTCTGTTGGCGGGGGGTGTCGCGGCTTTGTCTCAGAAGGGCAGAAAACTCCAATGCTTCGCGAACGGTGGCATAAGACTCATGAACATCTAATTGCTCACAATAGCCCGCTGACCTCTGAAATGACACTGGGAGAGGCCGGCCATCGACAAGTATAGAGCCGTGAATCGTTCCCTCAGTCTTTCTCTGCGCCAAAACATCTAGAAGTGTAGTTTTTCCCGCACCCGAAGAGCCCATGAGGGCCGTAAGACTGCCCGGTTTGACCCAGCCTTGAACGTCATCCAAGAGCAATCGATCGCCAGATGGTGTTTTGACTGCATAAGTCAAATTTCTCCATGTAAATACTGATGTGTTGCGAATGAGATCGGAAGGTGTCTCCGTTCCTGAGTGCGTTCCGTCGTTTTCAATATTCTCGGAGGAAGACAATGGATATGTGGCCCCTCCAAAGTCCCGTTGCTCTTCAACATCGTTAAGCTTTGAGCATCGCCGTGCGTTGTAGGCTTGAGAAGTGTCTCTGGGAATAGAGAGGCTGGGCCCAGCTTCGGATGATGACCGCCAACGAGACGTCATTACAATAGTAAGGGAAACGAAGAGGGCCCACCACGCCCAAACAATGCCAAAATTGCGCCAAAGATGTGAGTGTCTGTAAGAAAGTGATGCCAAATACGCATCGCCGTCAACATATGGCTGGCCCGGGACAGCACCACCGACACCCGCACACGCCTGGTGACCTTCATCAGAGAAGTCAGAGCCACTAGGGACCAGATTGTTGCCAACACAGGGAATTCGTTTTCCATGGAACTCGTTCGAAAGCAGGGCGTCGAATGCATATGCTAGTGGGTCCAACCAAAAAAGCCAAACAAACCAGGGGTGCATCTGAGGCTTTCGAATCATATAGCCGTTGTACATGATGGAGGCTGTGAGTACCAATCCAGATAGCTTTGAGGCTCCGTCAAAAGTGCGGAACGATGCTCCGATAAATCTGAATAGCGCAGTCATGCACTGCCGCAGTTGAATGAGTTAGTTCTATTGCATCGACGTCTGCCTAAGAAAGATATACAGGCGGGGAAAAAAATCACTCACAAAAGTGGTCGCAACAAGGATGACCGCAAAAGTAAAGAAGGCACCCGCATTCATGGTCAAGCCAACCATGAAGTAGAGAATGATGGAGAAGACGGAAATCTGCAGCAGAATAACGGGGATATCGGCAGCAATTTGTGCTAAACAAAAAGCGGCAGGATGAAAAAAAGCAAAACTCTTGTGTTTGACAAGTATCGACCGACCACCGAAGCTGTCAGTCACCTCTGACATCGACATCAAGCTGTTGAAGAGGAGAGCAAAGAAGCAGGCGCCCGATTTGACGAAAAGCCCCGCCGAAGTCGAAGGCGCGTTGTAAAATAGCGATCCAGCTATCAGGGCTTGCATGATGGTCGCGACCTGTTTGATCACGAGTGTGGCTTTGTTGCCCCAAATGATCTGATACTGGCGCACAACGCAGGTTTTCACCTGTTGAAGAAAATTGACCGTGAGAGGACTAGTTTTCGAGACACCTTTCTGCTTGTCCATCCGCACAGCTTTCTCGAAAAGTTCGGTTTTTTGCTTAGCATCTTGAGTAAATGGGTAGTCGTACTCAGCCTTCATGTTCTCATACGTCTCCGTTTGTTCATATTTTTCTCGTATGCTGGCTGCATCACGTGGAAAGTTCAGCTTCATTTTTTCATGAATCTTACGCTCTGTCGGAACTGTTACTCCAGTAAGAAAATCCGCGACATTGGCGCCATCATCGCAAATAAAACCCAGCTGTTCCATAAACGGTCGTGCTCTTGAAATTGGGCCGTAAAAGATTTGCTTGCCTTGGTCCAGAACAAGGACCTTGTCGAATAGGTTGTAAATGCCATTTCCAGCTTGATACAGCGTCACAATAGATGCAAGCCCAAGAACATCCGTCATTGCTCGGATTGCTTTGGCGTATTCGAGGGCGCTATAGTATCAATGGTCAGCGGCCTGTGAAGCATGATTCCGCCCTATTGGCAAGTTTCAGTGCAAACACTTCAGGAGATCGACAAGGGTACCTACTTGCTGGCGTCAAGGCCTCGAGTGGAATTGTCCCAGCAGAAAACGCTTCCGCGGGAGGCTAGGCATTCGATAATAGACACGCGCTTCCGCTCGCCACCAGAGACGCCTCGCATGAAGGCGTCACCAACCTTGGTGTTGACGGTATGCTCAATGCCCATAGATCGTAGCAGGAACTCTTTCATTTGCACTCTTTGTTGCTCTGGGTCTGTGGCACCATCTGAAAGGTGAAAAGTTTGTTTCAGACGAGTCGCGAAGTCCATCGTTTGTCCGACAGTAAGGGTTGGGAAAAAGACTTCTTCTTCTGTGTTCATGACAATTTGGCCCCTGTAGCGCTTGGCATCTTCTGATTTCAAGCTTCCATAGAAGACATCTCCCGATACTTTCTCGTATCCCCTCCGTTTGTTTGTCAGCAAATTGAGCAATGTAGTGCAGCCGGAACCTGGCCGACCTAAGACGAGGAGCATCTCGCCGGGTTTGACGCAACCATGCGAATTTTCTAGGATAGTTTTGAGAGGAGGCTTTCGACGTGACTCTCCTGCAATTTTGGGGATGTTGAACTGTGACAGAACATCCTCGTGTATGACCGAGTGTGAGCTTCTAGCCTCAACCCGCAAACTTGTCCAGGTGACTCCGAGTTCACGACGCAAAGGATATGAGGCTTGATCCCGTTCGAGAAATTCAGTTAGTTCAGCTTTCATGGCCCATTCCATGCCCAAGTCATGGTCTTTACCCCCGATGTGATGCGCATGTTGCGCAAGGGTCGTCGGTTCATCTGATGACATGATCTCAATCTCCAGCCGTGTTCATGAGTGTAACAACAGATACAGTATCATATGCAAAGACATCTGAGGAAGCAGAATAGGACACAACACATTGGGAACCGTTTTATAATCATGATAATTATGGCAGCAAGCGCAAGCGTCGCAAATTTTCCTACACCCGGCGAGAAGGCCGTGCCGACTAAGCGCGAAACAGCGGGGGGAAATCTGTAAACGCCAGCGTCCCGAGGCAGCCGAACACCGGAACGACTTCATGCAAACCGTAATCCGTAGGTGAAAGTCCAAATTAACGATTTCAACAAGGTCTTCAGAGGTATAAGTTGCAGGGGCGTCGTCTCGCCCCTCCATCAACAGAGACGTTGGTCCTCCCGCTTAGTAAGTCATTGTCGTGGGGCTCTGTCCTTGTAAGTTGTACCCCTGCACATTTTGAAGCGAAGAACTCCTAAAGTACAATCGGTCTCGCGCTTTCGAGGGCTTTCAAAGGGGTCAGCTGCTTCAAAAAGGTCTATTGAGAAATGAAACGAAATGAAACGGCGCTGAGATGCGCTGAACTTCGCTACGTCTTCAGCTATCTCAAATGGCCCGTGCCCAGGGAGGAACACACACAAGGAAAAACATTTCGTCGTCTGTTCGCTCAACTTCTTGTTGAACGCGCCCGATTTCGAAGCTCTGTCTGCGCAATCTGTGAACGTTGTCGCACTAGAAAAAAAGGAGTGGCCCAGCCATGTTGGTCCCTAGGATTCGGTTGACTTGTAAGTTGGTGGAACGGTTGATAAGGGTCAAGTGACAAGTCTGCGGAGTTACTGGTAGTGATTTTCACGCCAACATCGTCTGCCTCTTAGTCAGCGGACTAGAGCTACATATCTCTTGCAAAACGTCAGCCACCGGAACCAGGCAGGAGTCAGGACTCAGGAGCCAAAACAAATGTGTGATGTGATGTTGATCATTGACTGCGGGAGTCGCGTAAAAGACCTTGCCATGTCGGTCGTACATGTGCGCTCTTCGGACAATTCATTCATAGCCTCATGAGTCATAGGTAGGTACATACATGATATGATGATCACATCCCTGTTGTTCGGTTACGTAAGCGGGGCTGCGTTATTTTAAACACGGTCCGGAACCCCTTTGATGTTGGCATATGGTCTCCATTCAATACATTCGCTACCACAAGCCTGATACCGCCATTTTCCACCTCTTCGCACGCGTTCATTAGTCTTGTCTGGCCATGGGGAACAAACGAAGACCCGCCTGCGATTCGTGTCACAGACGTAAGGTTGGTTAAAGTGCGGCCTCTTTCCCTAAAGAGAACACGCTCTGGACCTGCATTCTTCTTCCCTTAGTGGCCTTCTCGAAATCTCTTCATCAAGTGCCACGTGCGACGATCTCAAACAGTACAAGTACATCTGACTTCAGTGTGTCACCCTGGCAGATCCAATGCGATATATCCGAGACCGATGATCAATGCGACTGGTGTCTGCATCATAGCCTCGCCTGCACCTTTGACCGAGTTCGAGGAGGGAAGAAGAGAGTGTGAGTGTGTTGTTCAGATCCTCTTGGTATTGTGTAGCCACCATGGTGGGCATGATAGGTACATAGCCGAGCTTGCGTGATCATGTTGGTCTGATCTCCATCCGTCCAAGCGCTTACACATAAAAGTACACAGCAATCGGTCCCCGTTAGTAACATTGCTGCGGCATTGCCTGCGCCAACTCAATCAAAATCTCGCCCCTCATCATACCATCAACATTCTCCACCCCTTGCCCAATCGGCCCGCGGAAGTCTCAGTGGCTCGTTGTCGCCGTATAGAGTGAATCCCGCATGTTCAGTGTGTCGATCAGAACAAGTGTTAGAAGTTTCGGGCTTCTCACAGAGAAGCCTTCAAAGTGCTCCTCTTGGGCAAATTTATTTCACAGGACAGCAATTTGGTGCTGTTTGCCCAAGGAATGGCATTCCTCACTTGACGTCATACTGTGAGCAATGGATATCTGAAAGAACGGGACAGAAGGCCAACTTTCGAGAACTCTTCTCCAAAAATGTTGACGAGTCAAACGACTTGACTCGGGTGCCAGAGTCGCATATGAACTCTGGTATTCCAACGCAATCAGCTGGATACCCGCTTCTTCCCGAGAAACGCATCCTTGAGTCACTAGTCGCGGACTTTACAGCGTCTGAGTTTAGTCTTGTCTTCCCTCTCATCAACCGCGTTCTGTTTGAGGAAACGGTCCGGCTGGCGTATACTGAGGATGACGCAGATCCGTTGCTGGGGCGCTTGGCGGCTAGGGCTTGCGTGCTGGCTTTTGCCTCATTAACGAGCTACCGCTTCCCTGCCAGCCCTGCTACAGCCGGAATTGATGACGAAGTTTGTGCCAAGGCGGCGCAATTAATCATCGCGGATATTACTGAAGATGCAAGCATCACCACTTTACAGACTGTCCTTATCTTGGTGAGTTGCTTCCCGCTGCGAAGTGTCTGAAATACAATGCAAACATATTTGAGCACATAGCGGTTCATCGTTACTAATGTTGCACTTGATGGCAGTTGCTTCATGATATTCTTTGCGGTCGCTTCCAGGCCTCAACCATGTATCATGCTCTCGCATGTAGGATAGCTTTTACACTTGGCGGACACAGGCTCACCGTGACGGTGCCCAGGCATCGTGGCATGACGATACAGGAGCACGAGGATCGCCACCTTCGAATGCTCTTTTGGTTATGTTATGTCTTTGACAAAGACATTGCGCTCAGAACTTCTCAGCCACCGATAATCGCAGATCAATTTTGCGACCTTACACTACCTGACGGCTATGACGAATATCGATTCAAGTGCCGGATAAGAAGTCCTTCAAGCGGAATGGTGCCGGATCCGTGGCTTCCCGGCGATTTGAGACTGAGCATGATCAAGTCCAAGACCTTAGAAACGCTTTATTCTTGCTCATCGTTGCGCATGTCCGATGCAGAGCTACTGAAAACCATTCGAGAATTAGATGAGGAACTCGAAAGCTGGCGAACTTCTATCCCCGAGGCGTTCTCCCCATCCTTGTCAATTAGAAAGGACGTCAAGCTTGCACAAGATGCATCCATATCACAAAATATGCTTCTTATCGTGCTACATTTGGACTATCACTATCTGCTGAATACTATACATTGCGCAAGTGGACGTTGCACTTACGGTGATCGCGACCCTACCCAAGCTTTTTCATTTGGAATTCAATCTAGCTTCGAGATTTCTGTTGAAGCTAGCCGGTCAACGTTGATCTTTCTCAGTGCGACGGCCAGTAGGGTCGCTGGAGAAGCATTTTGGTATAGTCTTTCCACTTCCGAATGATGCGCATGGTGATGGAGACGGGGCCATCGAGTATATCTTTTTCGCACGACAACTGACCCTCTTGCGGCTTGACAGGTTTTTTATCTTTTACCCTCTATCGGCGTTGATGACACTATTCTTCAATATCCTGCAAAATCCAGGCCACTCTCTCGCAATCCACGACATGAATTTGTTAAGCAAGGCATCTCAAATCATTCGAAGTATGCCTTTACGCCGTGTTACATCTTATGAAACAGAATACCTGGGCAACATGGACAAGCTGGTTGCTGAGCTGAGTAGGTTGAGTCACTGTGCTATTGAAAGGCACCTGGCGGAGAGTCTGCCTTTTTGACTGACTTTTTGTATTGATGGTATGTACTTGCCGATTGAGTTTGAGTGCGAGGAACGTTTTCCGACTCAGTTGCAAGCATCATGCAATCTGTGTCACTTTCCTTGAAGCTGCGGCTTCATCTCAGCTGGATTACAGCGGCCTCAGCGCTCTAGGAATTCATTGTGTATATTCGACGACGTTCCAGCTGGCTCCAGGACTTCCGCATTCACGCTGACGAACGGGCGACCACAGAGCGTTCAGATTTGGGTCGGAGGTCAGATGCCCAGGTACCAAGGCTGCCTGTGATGCACATGACGGCGGTGCACTCAGTTGACTCCATGGTAGCTGCATTTGAATTTATTGCGGTCCTCACATGACGTCCAGGAGGGTGGTGAACGACAGCCTGCAACAGCTGGCCCATTCAGTCAGTCCAGTGCGTGTACGGGGATATCCATGACAGCAATTCATGAAGGGGGAACAATATACTGTGTAACCACTGCTAGCATCATGGCGCGAATAAAGATCATGCGCGGTGTTGCTGAACTTGATGCCTGAGGCTTCCCTGAGCGGACCGATGAACGTAATGGAGTGAATGTGCAAGGTCGATGTGGAAAAGGGGACGATGCCGAACAAGCATGCCTCTGAGCTGTTATATTCCGATTCTTTTCGCGCGGGATGGATACTAGTCGGGAAACAAGAGACGTTGTCAGGACTCAACAGCCAGAGTATCCAGTACATAGAAGTCGTGATTTAGCAATCAGCATGTAATGGGTGGAGAGAACTCCGAAAGGTACATTATCACAAAATTGGTGTGCTCGATGCCAGGTTTATCATGTCCGTGGCATGGCAACCGGCCAAGTCAGGTCGAAGTCATCGCAAGCCAAACAAGGATTTGGAAGGCTTAAACAGTATCAAGATTTAAGTGGCAAAGATCAACACGCGTATGATTCTTCCACAACTGATGCATGGTTGACTCTGTTCCATCTTTCCAAGAAGCCCAAGAAGCCGGACGAAATGAACCTCTATCTACCCGAGACAAGTCTTACGCCTGTTCATATCAGAGGAAAACGCGTAGGGTCTTCGCCCGATCCGGCGATTCCGGCCGCGCACAACCTTCCGAAACGCAAGAACACAATACAAACTCTGCCATCGGCACCCGCCAGATGCTTCTCACGCGGCTGGCCCACGCTACAAATGTTGCCGGTAGAATTGATCGAGAGCATTTTCTTGTATGTACTACTCGAGGGATCTGATCCTTCCTCGTGCGAGTCCTTTGTTAGGGGTCAAACTTTCCGCGAAATCTACGCGTCTTCGGGCGTTCATGATGGGATTTCATCATACCTGGTACCAGTGCTTCGGCATTCCAAGGCACGAAATCTATGAATCGATAAGGAAGAACGACTTAGAGCTCAAGGGCGACGAGAAGCTCCAGGTAAAGTCCATCATCACCTATGGCGCACACCTTGGCACAAGAATCAAGGCGCGGTTGCTTCGTTGTCCGTTTCATCATATTCTTCTAGGCTGCTTTACTATCTATGCCCTGGGTAGACATTGATTTTCATCCTCGAAGCACAGCAGGCTTGATCAGACATATGCTGCAGGTAGAATGCTACTGACACCACGAAGACGAATGTTGCCGACCATATCCATCGTGAGAGAAACTCTTCCATGCCGGCCACCCTTACCACGAACACGCCATACAGCATGAAGAGAGGACGTGGAAGCTCAATTTCACGAAACGCCTGTGAACGTGAGTTCGAACAGGCACTCAATATTATCTATCTCTGTCGAGCTATGAGGAGGAAAAGAAGGAAGAGAGGAGTGTGTGTGACGGGAGGGTGGTTTATACACATGTGAAGGATCCATAATAGTGTGGATCCGTAACACACCTCGAGAGCTCAGAGGGAGGACACACGCCTCTAGAGTTCCTTACAGAGTCACAGTCGATCATCACGTTCTGAATTGATATTCCTCAGTTCCTAGTCCCAAATATTGGCCCTTGTCACAACTCCCAGGTTTAACTTTTCCTTCATCAACCCGGGTCAGTAGTCACCCAAGAGCCGAGATTATCTTGACACTTTCTACTTGGCATTGAGCCAAGTGAGCCGTCTATCAATTACTGCAAGTTGAATGGCTACAAGCCACTAATAAATTGGGTTGCGGATTGTACCGTTGGGAGGTCAGAGCCTCAGTCTTCAAAGGCCACAGACGCGAAGAAAAATCCTCTCGATTTATGAGGATACGAGTCGTTTTTCGAAGAATTGGCTTTTCTATGACCGCGAAATTGACGGACCGCGGAAAAGTTTAGGTCATGGCGATCTGCATGTCGCGGTTTTATAGTTAACAGTACTAACGGTGTAACGTGTCAGGCTTGCCGCTTGCATAATTTAAACTTTCACGAGGCAATGAACTCGACAATCTTGCATGTAGTAAAGATCACATGTAGTTATATAATACAATTTATTTTTCAATTAACGTACAAAGGCAAAATAATATGAATTAGTTATCTCAAAACATGAGATTTGATATGTACAAATGTTAAACTAAACTAGTTATTACCGTTTAGTGTGCCGTGAAGAGATTCCGTGGCTCGAACATCGTTCCGCAAATTCTTGTCCTTGACAGTAGGGCATCCTGCATACTCGTCAATCTTGCGTGGTGTCGAGTTAGAAGGCATCTTGCCATGGCTAGTCGTGTATTCATCCAAAGTAGTAGGAGGCAAGGTGGTCGTCTCATGATGGATAGCAGCGTTGTGATGAGTTTCGTGAACAGGCACTGTCGTGTGAACGACCTCTGGCTGTATCGTCTCTTTCTGGATCACTGGCTGAATGTGGTGATGGACATGATGGTGGGTGCGCTCCCCGGCGATGGTGGGTGTTGCCGAAGCTGTATGCTTGGTTTCGTGCATGGTCGACGTGTTCTTGAATTTGGAGGCATCTTGTGCCAACGCCGCATCAACGTCTGCCTTATTGCCGTGCTCGACAATCTTGTGCTGAGTGGGGAGAGCATTGTGAGAATGCTTTTCAGGTCTGTAGTTTATCAATCAGCATGTGCGTGATATACGGCCAAAATAGTTGGGATAGCCTACAGAACTTCTTGATCCTTGAGAGGCTGCACAATGGTCTGATGGTGATCCTGATGAACCTCCTTGTCGACAGCGGTAGTAACCTCTTCGTGCTGGGTAGGCTTGACTTGCTCGTCCACGACGGCTTTTCGGACCTCCTGGTCCACCGTTGTCTTGTGCTTGCCATCATGTGAGAGGAAGCTGGAAACTGCTTGCTTGGCCTTCTCCATTTTGATGAGAGTTTCTTGATGACCTTAAAATAAAAGAGTGAGAAAAAAGATTTAGAGGACTTCTTGAAATGGGTTGAGATGTTCGAACAATAACCTGTCAACAGGGATTGTATGGTGTATATATACCAACTGAGCACGACTGGTACCTAGACTTCTACATATATTGAGCTCAGTGGCTTCAATGGCAGCCGTAGTAAGCATCATTGAGAGGTCGAGACTTAAACTACGTCATATATCATCAGCAAGGTCTTGTTGCGTGACATCACTACCTGAGCTGAAGCCATTCGAACGCCCTCATTCGGAGTTGAATAATTCAGCCCAGGAATGCAAACAGATAACGCCGCCTACGCACCCGATATGAAGAGTCAAATCGGATACAGTGCCTGCTCCAGCTAGTAAGCGTCCATTCTAACTCATTTTGGCCGCCAGCCATCCACGCGATCGGAGCACTAGTCGAGAAGTATATCCACATCAAGACCGTTGAACCGTTCATGACATCCACGATGCTGAGAAGAATCGCGATGTCATCCGGGGTCAAAACTCGGTTTGTCGGCACTCGAACTGCGCGTCATGGATTGGGGTCAGTGCCACATTTGAGTTGCGGGCTTTTGCCATTTGATTGAACGGTCCACTCGTAAGTCTTAAGTGGGCTATGAACCAACCGATCTTAAGCTTATTACCATGCGCAGCATCTAGGTATAACTATGGTTACTTGGAAGTAAACGAGATAAACGAGAATGGATTGACAACGTGAATTATGAGATTCAAACAAGAAATAGAAAAACAGCACACTAACACGCAGGAAATGACAGGATTTGTGGAAAAGTGGCTTGCTGCCGGAGTCGAGACTGGCGAAAGAAAATGAGTGTGTGTGTTTGTGTGTGTGTGTATGAAAGAAGATGGATGCATTTCCGTTTGCAGCCTTTCCGGTCGGTTCATCGTTCAGCACCCAGATTCGGCACTTGTGGTTTGCGCCCAGCCACACCTCATGCATGTACACAGACTTAATAAAATCGTTCATTGCTATAATAAAGACGCGCAAAAAATCTTTACAAGACATGAATCGCAATCGAAGTTTTTCCTTGGCCGATATGCTCAAGTGGTTTTGGAGCCGACTGCGACAATGGGTACGGCGCGTTTGGGGAAATGGCAAGGCAAAGGATGGCAATGCGGCAGGCCACTTTGATCAAGAAAAAGCTTTGAGCACAAGAGATACAGTTCCTCATGGAGGTACACCGGAAACGACGCAGGCGAACAATTTGTCCGATGGCCATCCACCATCATCAATATCACCAAACGAAGCACGCGCGGCGGAACAACGAGCACCATCGGCAGGGGAGAAAGAGATTTTAGAAAAGATGCCCATAGATGACCGGCAGCTGCCTTCGGAATCCGAGCAGAGCAACACTCAGTTTGGAGATCATGGTGATGAAGGATTTCCTGATGGGCAATTACATCCCGAGTCCAAGCAGAAAAATGTTCAGATTGAAGATCACCGCGGACAAGGAATTTATGATCAGCATTTGCTTTCCAAGCAGAAAAACGTTCCGTCTGGAGACCACCGCGATGAAGCACTCGATGATGGAAACGACGCAACCGCCATACGCCATCTTCCTGAGGAGCCCCCAACGGTCGACTACACGACGCATGAACGAGAGCCTGTTGTCGAGGAGAACGTCACAAGGCATGTCCACACAGTGTATGAGCTCGAGAGAACTCGCTCGACGCATGTGCATGAGCACTTCTACCACATTCAGCCCGTGATAGATACATCCGATCCGAAAGAGGAAGATGTTGCCCGCGGTTGACGACTCGGAATGTCACGGAAGGAATATGAGAAGGGCCAGGAGATAGGACTGGACATTTTTGAACGTCTGAATATGTATAGTTAAGTTAATACTCTTTTTGATACTGAGGCTCGTACAAACAAAAGTAAAGCGGGATGAAATCTCGCTTGAAAACATTGTATCAAGGTAGCATGCTGTTCTAGTGATGCCAAATTAAATGGTGCATGTAGAGTCCACGCTTTGGGGATGCGCGCTTGGTCGTACAGAAGAAACGGGCTCAATGATGACAGACGTATAATTGACGAGAAAGTTCAACGTTTCTCCCAAAGATCGCTGCCAGGCTTCACAACGTACGGGGATTAAGCCTGGCGCGGCAACGGCATTGGCCGACCTACCGCCAATCATCAGCTATCGTCAGTGGACAGCGTGGGAAGGAACTATTGAGGGAAACTTCTATAGAAACTTGGCAAGTTGATGAACGGCACAGACAGCATGGCGCGGCGGCCCCGACTCCCCGAGCCCCGGGACATGTGCAGGCTGGTGACTGAGCCGAGACAAGCGCAAGTACCTCATAGGTACTAGACCCCAGCCTTTCTCGCGCCCCGTTACGGAGGTTAGTGGGTGTTCCGTGTACATACGTGGCCCGTGGGTGTCAATTTGAGGTTTCACCCTGCAGTCGCAACCGGGGGGCCGGCTCACTATAGCACGTGATAATTTGACTTTCGCAAGTTCGTTCCTGAGAAGTCCCGCATGAATTCACGACGTCGTGAGCATTCTTTGTCACAGTTTATCCGTGCTCAGTGGATCGTTCATCCTTGCCCGATTGAGAGCTCGATGAAAGTTCGGAATTTCCGGGCCACCATAGGGCGCCAGGCAGTCTGGTTCTCTGACTATCGGAAGTCCGCGAGGAATCTAAGAGATCTTCAGTGTTCATATGGGCGCTCCACTGAGCGAGCCTGAAGGCCGAACACCTAGCCACTATACATCCCTTATTTCTCGGTTGGTTGGGAAAGAGATCATCCCGAAGCTATTTAAATCCTGGAAAGTCAGTGAGTGAGTGTCTGACGTGTCTCTTATTAAAGTTGATAGTCCGCGTCTCCGCCAGTAATATACACAGGTGCTGACCCGAACCTATGATGTCCGACGCAAAGCACTGCTGGAGCACTCGCCATCGCCACGTGAACCCTATGTCGCAGTTCAATCTCTTGACAACCTCGGCGATGAGTGCCAGACATAGTCGTGTTCGTCGCTGAGATACACCGCTGATGTATTCGGCGTATCCACAGGAGGTCCCAGAAACTGATTGATGAGGCGCCTTGGTGGCCCTGCACAAATAACACAAAACTTCCTCCGCTTTTCGACGCAACGCTTCAATTTACCTTCATTCACCAACCAACCCATCATCTTTGAGCAGTCACGGAGACGCCAGAACGCCCTTTAAAACCATGCAAAAACATCCGACGCCACGCACTAGGACTCGCACGTGGTCAGCCCTTACCGCAGGCAAATCAGCCACACAGATCGCTCAAGATGATGGAATTATCCCAAGCCTCGTATATAGCATTAAAAAACGCTTCACGAAAAAAGACTGGGGAATTTCACGGAAAGGGCGAGGACGTGCGAAAAAGCTATCGAAACATGATATGCAACGTATTTAGGCATACATAAACCAAAAACCCTTCACTACAACTAGAGAGCTTATGGAAACATGCGCTCCTCATGTTTCTACGGAC
>SRPQ01000571.1:0-15373 GCA_018360075.1 Claviceps cyperi
AAGGGAGTCCTGAAATTGTGGAGCATTTTGGCAAAAACAGTTCGCCGAGTAAATTTATACAGTTCGCGGAGTAACGCTCTAATCAAGGGACTCGAATGCTTCAAACACGCGGATTCCTTGCGTATGCTTCACATGATGAGGGCGCGAGATTATCGCCTTACAGACTTCGGCGGATAGGCCTCGTTTAGGCTCAGATGTTCCGCTGGGGGGCGGTGTTAGTTGGTAGAAGCCTCACATTTCAGGCATTACTTGTTCTCCTCAGGCTTGTACTCCGTACATTAGGTACCTACCACTTGAGGGCAGAGACCCACATGTACATAGCCTCCTTTGTTCGACGGATGTGCACAGCCTACTCCGTAGATAGATCTATTAATCATCATTCCCACACCGTCTACTATTCGTACATACGGAGATGAACCCCCTTGCTTGCTTTCCATGGTGCCGCTCAAATAGTGAATGGCTGCGATTTGCTGCTTTCACACGGCAAAATAGCCCGGCGAATCTTCAAGATTCGAGATTTCAATCCGAGGGGCGACGCAGGTTTGACATGGTGGTTCAAACGTTACTGCCCTACATACCGGGGATGTGGAAGGATAGAGGGATTTATCTCCGGGAATATCGTGAGCCGTGCCGTGAGCCGTGAGCCGTGATTCGCGATGGATGATCCACCGGGATAAGCCTCACTCATACATATGTCAAACGTGACAATCTATTGTCCGTTCATCCCTTTGCTCCCGCACCGCTCTTAAGCCGCGAGCGTGTTTACAGTTTGACTTTCTGGAATCCGAAGCCGCTTGTCCGTGGTGGATGAATCAATCATGTTTTGTACGGAGTACAGTCCACTCGAAAAGTCTCATGGTGCGTCCCTTATTACGACCTTGGAGCCAGGCTCCAGCACATCTGGCTCCTGCTATGTTTCAGACCAAAGGCACATGTAACAATATACATACCTATGTACATACATTATACTCACTGAGCCACTCGTTGCTCTACGGGCCTAGGCAATACATACTCCCTGACCAGGACCACCACTGCCGAACTGTGAGGAATCAGGCGACGGGCAAGCTCCTGGCTTGGTAGATACAGAATGTGGAGTTCATTCCAGTGTTTCGGTACATTGGCCACGATAACGCGTCAAAGTTTCCAGAGTCATTGTGTAGCGGTTAGAAACTGCTTTTCGGCAATTGACCGGGGTCATCTATGTGGTTCACAAGCGCCTTTTTAAACTTGACTAGTATAGGTCCCCCATCGGCCCTCCGCTGCGCTCCGGGGTGAACCCCGTGGTATTAGAGCTGTTGGCAGTGGAATCGGTTCAGTTACAGTGGAATTGTCAGTGGTCCAGTGGTTCAGTCCTTGTTGTAGCGTTGGTGAAAAAAAAACGGAAAAACGTAATCGTGCGGACTCATTCTCCACTGTATTTAGATATTCCAGTGGACGGTTCTAGTGGGCGGGGGGGTGAGGGTCACGTGATGAAAACATAAACGCGCAAATCGTGCGGGCAGCATTCTCCAACGTGGCGGGCACAACTACAACTCTTAACCATATGTAGGTACAGCTTTCTCCAGAAACGAGTTCTTCCGGTAATTACTCTGCACAGTATTGCTTTTTTTCATGCGTTGTTGCTGTGTCTACGGAGTACGGAGTACAAAGTCCTGTTATGGCTCGACGAAGGCATTGTAACGTAATATTCGCCAACACGTTGCAACCGAGGGAGGGAAGAGCCAACCAACGAGGATGGCTCACCGCAACGTCGACAACGTCGACTACAGAATCAGACGATTCAGACCACGACAAGCCAGCGGTTGGCCTACCTACTCGCTAGGATGCCATACCCATCTTGTTGCAAAACCGCACAGAATGTACCGATGTAACTGCGTGTGCATCTATGTATCTATTCATGTCGTGAGCTGCCACACTCAATCGAACGCGTTGTGCACAATGTTGCCTAGCACCTGCCCCTTGAAGACAAGTGATTAGGCTTTGGCCGATAACGCCACATGCACATGGCGATTGCACGGGATCTGGCGCAACGGTTATCGCTGGAGAAATCGGCTGGCTACCAGCCACGCGGGGAACTTTGAGGGACGGGAGCAGCTACCTGTGTTATTGTATGCACAGAGTAGAGGCGAGAGCAGGAGATGAGACTTTTTTTTGTTTCTCGCGCACGGGCACGAGAAACAACAGAACGGCACAAAAAAAAGCGTGTCGCACCAACCGTTGACTCCGTCTCCGTCTCCGGATCCTCTAGCCTCTGACGGTACGGTGCTCAGTGCTCACTGGCAACTGCTCACCCATCTGGGCCAGTCTGGGCCCACAGATATGTACAGGTACCTACCTAGGTAGGTAGGTAGGTAGGTAGGTAGGTAGGTAGGTAGGTAGGTACCTAGGTACATACGGAGTAGCTGTGGTTTAATTCATTCCCCTCCGCGTCCCCGGCCACACGTGTGAATGCGTCCCCACTACCCTCACCTGCGTTGTACCTGAAGTGAGCGATAATGGGGCGAAGCAAGTATCCGGAGGTACCGGTGACGAGTAACTAGCACCAAGTCGTCGTCTCAGTAGCCCATGTGGGCAGAGCTGGATACTTGTAGGTACCTGCGCCTGCTCACTTGTACGCGCCGCTGGTCGTTGGAGGCTGTGCTCACAAACCCACCCCCTGGCCTGCCCCCAACTCGCTCAGGCACTCTCGCAAACTTGAACTTCTCCATCGGTCCTACGTACACCAATCCTCCCGTACTCATCTTCATCATCTTTAACCACAGTCTCTCGTTAATTCTACTCCCTTTGTCAATCTCTTGTCATCCGTGCCCTTTCTAGCCTTTCTCCTCTCACCTCTGCCTACAGCGATCGCCATTTCGACATCCGTCACCTTGCCTTTCTGAGCCTTCGTTTGGTGACGCCTATTGGCCGCTCAATCCGGCATTTGACGCCATCCCTCCCGTCATCTCGACACTTCCGACCCATATCTTCAGGTGGCCAAGTATCAGACATAATATACAGCGGCAACAAGCTGCTTGGCTCACGTTCACTGGCCGGTGCCTCTCGTCGCCCGAAACCACGCTTCCGCCAGACTCCCGGTTGGAGTCTATAGCTGCCCATCGTGGCTCGACTCGAATCACGCAAATCGCTGCTGGATGCTGACCCCGACTTTTCGCAACAAAACTATCAGCAAACTCCTCAGCATCATCCGCAAAGCCCTACGCACCATCCCCAGTACAGTCAGTCATCTTCACATGGCCGAAGTAGCGATTATGGCCAAGCTTATCCGCAAGCCGCTTATGCCTCACCAGAATACGCTCAACCAACCTACACCCCGCCGACGTTTGCCGAGAATGCAAACTTGCACAATTCGGACCAGGGATTTGCAGGACGGCCAGGACCAAAGTCCTCTGCACCGACCATGAGCATTCGCCGTGACACATGGGGCTTCTTAAAGACAAAATGGTCAGCAGCCTTCATGGGCGTTACTGCGCTTCAGGCTCTCGTCTGCCTGGGGTTCGAAGCATACATTTTCGTCAGGTTCCAGATGAGCCTTGGCGTTCACGTGAACAAACCTGAGGTTCAGTCTCAGTACAAGACAATCCCAACTTTTCTCACCCTCTTCATCTTCGGCTTCTTGTACGAGTTGGTGATTGTTTGGGATGCTCTGCGCATGAAAAACACCATTCAAGTTATTGGCGTTTGCATTGCCAACCTGGCCCTCCTGGTTTACACCGCGATTCAAGTAGAACAGATTTCGGGCGCAATCTCGAAGCTATTCCAATTTGGTGCCCTCGAGCGTGGCATAACGGAAAGGATATTGTTACAAAAAGTCAGAGCGTTTCTCATTGCTATCCCGGCCATAATCGCTCTCTCCACTCTTCTCATGGTGTTTATCTCCTGGAAATTGTACCAGGAATTTGCCTGGGATATTTTAAAGAACATCGGCGCCGATTACCGCATGAAGAAGCGTTTCCTTCATTACCAGGTACGAGACATCAACCCCTCCTTCGGGGCAAGCAGGCATTACTGTTTGTGTCAGATGGTCACTAACTTTGTATGTGTAGGTTTACATTGCTCTCCTAAAGTTCGACTTTTTCTTCTTTCTGGGCTTCATCATTCAGTTTGTCGTCGTCGTTGCAGAGAAAACCGACCCCGAGTTTGCTCTGACCATTGCGACGATTCCCATTACCATCATCATCCTGCTGGCCGCCGCTTTCTTCACTCGCCGAGAGAACAAACCAGGAATGGTTTCCACTGTTATACTGTTTTTCGGCGGTCTCAGCTACTTCATCTTCAAGCTGGTGCGGATTTACCAGCCATCTCGCGCTGGGTCCTATTTCGCTGTTCGCAAGTCTCTCTCTGCCTTTGCGGTCATCACCATCATGCTGCTTATTCTCACCATTGTTAATGCTGTCATTTGCATGAATAACTTCAACAAGGGACTGAAGCCTCACCTGATGGCCTCGCGCAAGATTGAGGAAAAGCCAGACGCGACGTCGATTAGCCTGCACGATGTCAAGCCTCAAATTTCCAGTCGGATGACTATTGATTAGGCAGAGTCGGCAATACGCGTCAAGAAACCTGGAGCAGCCACTGCTTGCCACTTTGAATAAGAGACGCAACCCACAATAAAATCCGAAAAAAGACGAACTTTCGTTTTTATATTCCCAGCGAGCACTCCCTTGCGGGTCTGTACCAAGAAACGAGCTTATGAAGTTAACATTAGAACAAGATATCCCCTGTTGCCCCTTGGGACCCTCTAACCGCGATGCTGTATTACGGTTTGCAGTGGAACTAGGGGTGATGTATGCGTGTTTAGATGGAGCGGTCGGTGATGGAGCTTGAGAGCCGGAAGAAGGAGTTTGACTCGTTTTGGAGACACGTGATGAACTATTCGCGGCCGCTCACTGTCGGATGAGAGTCAGATATGATCTTTTATTGCATGCCGAGTGCCGGAAGAAAGGAAACTGAAGTATTTTTTTTGGCGGTTTATTTTCAGCAAGGTGTTGGATCGAATTTCAGCAGGATTACTACGGTTTCCACGCGGCCATTTTCACTTCCTTTACGCTCTTTCAAACCCATTTTCTGGCTATGTATTGCATATTTGGGATTTCATACACATGTTCACATGAAGAAGAATATACAACACCCTTCAACCCGGCGTTGGGTCATTTGATGTGATTTGGGTGATGTGGTGTCAATTCCTAGCGTACCCTAGCTCGCCTTCGTGAAATGGTCATCATCAAGATAAAGCCTCAACAACGCCAGACAGCCTATGAAGATGGAAGGGCGGAGAGAAAACACACAGACGCTTTCCGAAAAAGGAAAAAAAAAAACGGAGCATGTATGAGCCCAAGGCTGATGCAAGAAACAAAAATCCAAATACAGATCACCTGCTGCGGAGCTACTACCCTTTCGTCCTGTACCCGAAGGGTAGGGAGTTGGAATGTAAAGATAACAAAGACGCCCGCCCGATCCGCAAGAAAATGTATTTTCTGGTCAGAAAAAGAAAGGTAGAAACAGCTGGCTTGCAGTCTTTGACATCCTGAATGATAAGTCATGTTGAAAAAAATAAAAATCAAAACGCTTGAAATGGAAAGTTGAGAATGAGGGAGGCCAAAAAAAAAAAAAGAAAGAAAAGGGGACAGTTTCACGCCGCACAGGGCATGGTCTCAAGAACCGTGTCTACAAGGTAATCTTAATCGCATCCCGCAAGTGGCCCTCCGTGGGACAGTATGGACACTTATAGCGCGCCCCCTTGGCAGCGATATTGTGCAAGCTGTCGCAGCAGAGGACATGTCCGCAGGGGAGCATCATCGGCGGATTCTGCTCCGTGGTCTGCTCCTTGCTGACGGGACAAACAAAGATGGGATGGTAGATCATAGACGCGGGGAGGGGTGTTTCAAAGGCGAGCTCGTTTTCGGTGGTCCACTCCGTCTTCTTCTCCTTCATGTAGGTTGTGTACTTGATGAGGCGGGGTAGGGCGATGGCACCGGCTGTGACGGCCACGTAGAGAGGTGATTCGGCGGAGAGGCCGAGAAGGGAGCAGAAGTCGCGGGTGAAGGACGTGGATACCTCGTCGAAGGCGGAGGTGATCTGGAAGATGTGGCGGTAGGGGGAATCGTCTAGGTTAGAGGCGTAGACCATGGCGCACGAGAGCTGTTGGATTTCCTGTACGTGGCGGGCTTGGAAGCGCGAGAAGTTGTGACGCGCGTAGGTTAGGGCGCCCAGTTGTCCATTGTTTTCGTCGTCGGGGAGGCCGTTGATGGTGGGGCCCTTGAAGAGCCATACGAATTGGAGTTTGCAGAGCTCAAACTCCAGATTGCTTCCTTTGGCTTGTAGTTCGTGATTGTTGCTGCGGGCCCACTCGATGGCCGGCACGAGGTTGTGTTCTTGAAGCTGCGCGAGGATGTGGTACATTTCTGAGAACTTGTCTTGCAGATCCTCTGAGCGCAGTGGCCCCAAATATTGGTCAGGCTGGTTTACTGCCGCTCCTGCGTCTTCATCATCATCATCATCATCGTCCTCGTCAGCGTCGCCATCGTTTGCCTTGTCATCATCGTTACCCTCGTCCTCATCATATCCCTCCATTTCATCATCGCCATCTTCATCGGTTCTGGACGGTCTATGGTTGGCCGAAGGTGCCGGCATCTTCTTCCTCTCACGTTGTTCTTGTTCCTCGCGCATCAACGTTGCTGCCACTGAGAAGTCGCCTTCCCGGAGGAGGTGCATTGTGATCGCACGGTTGATGAGTGCGGCTTGATCGGCCATAGCGTCGGTTTCCATGGGCAATTCCCGCAACGGCAGGGCCTAATGACATGTTCGTGAGCATAGTGCTTGAGTGTGTGTGGATGACAAGAGATAGCCTGCGAGACATAACTCTCAGACAAGGTCGAGGGTCATCTGCCAGTATTTCTCCCGAGATAAGCGACTCACTCTGTCCAGCGCTTTGCCAAAGTTCTTCTGTGCCTTGGTTACACTCTTGAGATCATTCGTCAAAGCTTCCAGGCGACCTTTCACTGGATTTTGCAATGTTGTCATGGCTATGCTGATCTTGTGGGCGTCGCCATCTGGGATCCAAAAGGGTCAGCCAATCGCTTCATCTTGTGCACCATCAAGTTGAAAAATAATCGAGGGAAGCGTGGCTTGAAAGGGCTCGATGAGGGTGGGTAGGCGAAGTTTCCCGTACCACCAGCTACTTGGTCCCGTGCGGACGTGAGCAAATCAATGATGGAGTCAACGTCTTGGATAGCCGCGTTTAGATTTCTCCTTCGCATGCGGGCAACTTCAGCCAGCAACGGCCCGAACGGCGACTGGGGCATCTCCTCCTCCTCTCCAGCCATGATATACCGCCGCGTGCAAAGTGGAAGGGCAGGCTCTGCGTCGAGGACCTAAAGGGCCAGAAGAGACTCTGGTGGTCTGGGGGCGGTGATGCCGTCGAGCAGGCTTTGGAGCTCGGGGCGTCGTGTCGTCGTAAAACAGATGGTGCGACTACGGATCGGCGAGTTAGAGAGAAAGACCCTGGGAGAGAGTGAGGAGGGGCAATGGTGATGATCTCTTGCTTCTTGCGAAGCGGCTACCGCCAGCTAATGTTGGTGGTTCGGAGCATGCCTCCGGAGGAGGTACTTATCGATAGATGGATGATGCTGTAGACTTGCGGGTGACGACGGCAAGCAACAGGAGCCGGCCAATTGTCTTGCCATGGATACATTAGGTACCTATGGACAGGTCACGACTTCGGACTCACAGGCGTGCAGCTGGCTGACAGCCGGTTTCAGAGGCCCCACTCCTCCGGCGTCGCTGACTTGTCAGTGCTCTGCCGGCATATGGCACGTGCGGGACCCCCCTGCACCGCTTTGCGACGTGGCGCCGGGCAGTCACTTCCCGCAGCCTGCAGGACGGTGTGCCTCGAGAGTCGGAACCCAATTCTGTCAATCCTATCTCCGGTTCTACAGCAGAGCAGAAATGCCTTCGCATGCCCCTCAACCCCTAATACGACCCGCGACAATTAACCAGTATCGTTGTCTCAGGCGTTGCTGCATACATATGCGCTGCCGAGCCTGCCAAATGCCGACCCTTCTGACTGCCGCACGCCACTAATAATGCCCGGGCGGCCAGCTTCGGGTCTTCTCTCTTCCAAATGACATCACACGTGCCGCCCTTGTCCCGTGAGGGAGGCCAGTCCCGGCACAACGATAGTCTCGCCGCTCTCTCGTCGTCGGGCACACCTACGCGAGGCTCGCAGGATGTTGTCATGGATGAGGCAAATCCTCAAGAGAAGAACCACCTGCGCGACGGCGTATCCGTCCCAGTTGTCGTCCTACAACCTCGTCAGCGGAGTTTGGTTTTGCCTGATCCTCTGACTTTCCGGCAAGCTTCACTTTTCTTTTTATTCACCCTCTACTGTGACTTTCTCTTTTTATGTTTAGTTGGGAGGAGGAGGCCTGTGTCACCAGTGCTAATACCGTGGTGTTTTGCAGGTTTCTCGAAGAAGACCCTTGTGTCACCGTTGTTGAGCGACGGTGCGCGCTGACTGGCTACGAGCTATACATGGTTGAGCAGTGGGCTTGCTCTCGGCGGTCACCGATTATCGTGGTCACGACATATACCGGAGACAAAAAACATTTTATAGTAGTCGGTGTTCTGGCCATACCTAAGGATCAAGCTCACTGGTCTGCGAGGCTTCGACTGTACTTTAATGCTGCCAGACAGCACAATGCTCGGCCAAAGAATACGGAGCTCGGAGAGCTAATGATCACAAATTTGAGCAGCTTTCCCTCAGCACTGACGGTGATTCCAGTCCCTGATGGAGACGTGCGAAAAAATCGACTACTATTCATCGTCAATGAAGATCTCAAACGATTGGGATGCTCCGGGCGCTCCGGTTTGGCACTGAAAGATCCTACTGAGGCGACACAAGCCAAATTCCAACAGCTCTACAAGACAAGTGACGGTATTCCTATCCGGAAATCTGTACCCGAACTCATTAAACTCTGCCAGGTGGCACTGTACATGTTCGACAAGCTAGATCACCAGTACATTGACGGACTGTTATGCGACGTTACAGAAAGAGCGATTGGGAACTGGTGGATCGAGGTCGGAGCCGAACACTACAATTTTGAGCCTTCGGACGGGATCCTGGGTCCTTGTACCGTTTCTGCCTTGTTAGGAATGTTGATGGGGGTGAGAAATCGGCTACACTGGTTTGGGGCACCCGTATCCAAGGACGTTTTCGAAATCGAAGCCACCAAACGAGGTGTCGCCTACTTTCAGAAGCAGCAAAAGCTGGAAAAGACGAGGCGCCTCGATCGACAGACTCTTTTCAGACTTCACACTACTACAGCTAAGGGGGCTTCAGGTGAAGGATGGGGAGTGCAAAGGGCCGTCAAGTCTACCGTTTCGGAAATTGGTGGCAAGAGGGGCGAAATTGTCATGGACATGGTGTCCGGAAAAGATAAGGGCGGTCTCGCGGATATAGAGACTGTAGACATTGACAGGTTCGTCAGCATGGCATATGGCGATCGGCCTAGGTGGCTTTGGCACGGCAAGGCTCGGAGGACTGCCAATGATGAGTTTGGTGGTGTCCAGGATCTCAGCAGTATGCTACTTGGCAAAACTGACTCTGCAAGCCACACGCCCAAAGGCGCACATTCGCATGTATCGGACGAGGAGCTGCCGGGCGCACGGAAACGAGAGGATGCCTCCGCTGGGCCTCCCTCGACAACCCTCACCGGCTCTGCCCACAACTTCTCGGATACCTCGGGTGGAGAAAAGGATGCTCTGCGAAGGGGCGTCTTCAAAAGCGTCACAGGCAGAATGAGCGACGCCCGCTCCGGCCTCGGGCGCATAAAGGATGCCGTGGGTGGTAATCGCAGGGGGCCTCTGGGAAAGCTATCAATACCTGTCAAAGAAGACGCTACCGACGTTGGGCATGGACCTTTCAACAACGCTATCTCCTCGAATGCTGCTCCCAATGGGGCCACGCTCGGCCGGGCCTTTACCTGGAAGAATAAGCCAGAGGAATATCTTGCGGCGATCCAACGCGGCGAAGATGTCCTCCCAGAGCAGAATGTCGAGGCACAGCATTCTGGGGCGCCAGCACAACTTCCCCGGCTAGACTCCAAGTCCGGCCATGACGATGAGCTCTTGGCCGGTCAAGAAGCCGAAAATTCCGAAAGCAAAAGCATGAGAATCATGGGCTCCCAGGTTCGCGGGCTAATGAACCAAAAAGGGACATCTTTCACCGGTCCCTCTGCTATCGACGATAGCGATCTCCGCGGCCCATTGCTCGAACAAGAACAAAAATCCGGCAACAGGGCCCTCGCCATCGCCAGAAGGCGTAGTTACGGAACCACCGAATTCGGCTTCATCGACCACATCCCCAATGAGACTCGCTGGCCGCGACGAATGTCATTTGGCGACGCCGAGGAAGCCATCCTCACGTGGGAAGAGGTCGTCGACGATATCACAGACACAGCAGACTACCTTACATGCATGGATGCCCACGCGGAAGCAGCGAATCATCTCAACCACCTCATTCAAGACATTGTCACCCACGTCGGGCCCTGGGCGCGCGACAAAGTCCAGTGTGTGGAGCTCCTGAACGACGGCTACGGGCGCGACAAGACCGAGCTACAGAACCTCCATCAGAGGCTCGACGAGGGATGCCAGCGCGCGCGGTACAAGTCCGAGGTCCTTCTCAGTGATCAGCGTGAGAGTCTGACGGAAAGCGTCAAGGAGATCGAGGTGCTTGTTGCGCGGCTCGACTATGAGATCCACTGCCTGGTTCAGAAAGTTGGGGATGTTGAAGAGGGGATCCGGGGATTCGAGAGTCAGGTCGAGGACATGGAGTGTAGGGCGGCGGAGCTGAAGGTGACGTTGGAGACGGAGAGTTGGCCGCATTGGCTGGTGCGGACGTTGACGGGTGTAGGGACCGGTCCGAACGTTACGCGTGAGACGTCATGAGTTTCCACATGTTGTTTCCCTCAGCTATTTTTCCGCGATCCCTTCTTTTTCTTCCCTTTTCCGCATGTTTTTTGACAGCAAGGGCGAGCGTGGCATACATGAGAGTCTTGGACTAAACGGACGGGCATTCATCACTCGAATTTGTCTTGTTTTTTCAGTCTTTTTTTGTGATCTTTTGGCCTAGCAGCATTGTGTGGGCGTTGGACCTTGCCTTCAATTTTCTCCATCTTTCCCTTTTTCTCGCACTCGTTTCACCAAGCTTCATTAGATTAGATACCATACCGCTGGAACATTGTTATTTAACAACACATCTTCGTCAAAGGAACCGGCGAAGAGGCGCCTCTCGAATCAAGACAACTTTTTGGAATATTAATTCGTTGACATGGACAACAAATTCCCGTCTCATTTTCATGCTGCGAGCCGAATCCGGTTGCCTTTCCCAAAATTGAAATACCGGACATATGCGGCAAAGCAAGGCATTTATACTCATATGAGGAGCGTATCGCTCCCCCTTCCTCGGCCGAAGAGTTTTCCTCCTCGACAAACGAACTCACAGCATGTCCTCAAACTCGCGCATCAGTTTCTCTCCACGCCGACTCCATCATCCACAAAACACCCTTCGTTGCTCCTCTCATGAAAAGGCACCCCCATTGCCACCAGCAGCCCCCCCTCCCATAGCCTGTCCCTGCTGCTGCATAATCTCACTGACCTTCATGGACGTGTCGAGAAACTTGGCTGTGCACCGATCCAGACATACCGACTCTCCCTTGTTGAGCTCTGCCTCGCGATAGTCGGTGGAGATGCACTTTTTCTGGCATGTTTTTTGGAGGCTATGCAACATGGCCACGTCAGTTTTCTTCTTCCTTTCTTTCTTCTTCTTCTGTTCTCCTGTGGTACCCCTCCAATATTTCGTATGTTCCTCTTTCATTGGGAATCTTGGATTGCTTGACTCCTCGCGCTGTTCCTTTGCGCAAAGACTGAGGATTGAGAGGAGAGGGGGAGATATTACCGGTTGTATGTATCGGCCATCATGCGCATTTCGCCCTCCACGGCGGCGAGCTTCTGCTCCGAGGTGGGCTGCTGGCGTCCGATTCCGAAGAAAGACATAGCTGTTGCTGGGTAGGAGGTGTGGTGGTGGGAGGGGATATTGTCGGCCGTTCGTTCGCTCAATCTTCGAACCGTAGGTTCGTTGGAATGGTCGAGAGTTTTTAATTTATTTGAACTGGCAAGTTATTACGGTACGGGGTGCTGGGCATCTGATAGGATTGGAGGTTGTAGCTTTTGACGCAAAGTGTGAGTTTAGCCGCAGATTTCCCATTGCATTTCTGCGTCTTCAACGCGGGGTGCTTACGTTATGCGGGAGACGGGACGCATCCACTACCTACGCTGGGCCAAGATCAAGTTACGTCATTTGGCTTGGCGGCCTGAGACTACCAGGCTTGAAAGTTGACATATCGACTTCCTCTACAGAAGCATTACGAAACATTCAGATTCTACACCACGTCGCGCCCTGTTCCTAGCCTTGCCATTGAACACTCATTGAACACACTCTTACAGCATTTTGAGCAGAAGGAAGAAGACAGAAGAATCACAATACGCGACAGCACATGGCCTTCGTTTTCAATTCAGTTCGAGATATAAATTGCCCGGCAACACTAGCGGTCAAAAGTGACATTCTTGGTCTTCGTCCATTCCTCCAATCCTTGAGAGGCGTTGAATCGTCCATATCCACTGGACTTGGTACCACCGTGGGGCAGAGCGCTCTCATCGTGGACAGTCATGCTGTTGATGTGCACCGCCCCGGTCTCGATTGCTTCCGCAAGGCGCAGCCCTCTCCGCAAGTCTTGCGTGAAGACGGCAGCTGCCAGTCCGTATTCGGTGTCGTTGGCGATACGAATGGCCTCTTCTTCGGACTCGATATCCAAGATGGACACGGTGGGTCCGAAGGATTCGGTCTTATAGATGTCCATGTCGGCAGTGACGTTATCGACGACAATAGGCCGCATTCTCGTGTTGCTGCTCTCCTGCGCAGCCACGTCCCCGTGCAGGATGGTAGCACCGCGCTCGGTGGCATCCGCAACAAGCTGCTTGTTCTTGTGAGCAGCGGCGCTGTCAATCAGAACAATGGCTTCACTGTCGCTGGGGAACATGGCGGCGACGGCGGCGGCCAACTTTTGTCGAAATGTGTCTTTAATGGCCTTGTGGACGAGGATTTTCTCGGTGCACATACAGATCTGACCACCGTGAATGTTGGAGCCCAGAGCGCATTGCTGCGCGGCAAGGTCTAAGTCGGCGTCTTCCCAGACGATGGCGGGAGCCTTACCGCCAAGTTCTAGCACGACGGGCTTGAGGTATTCTGCTGCCTGCTTGGCGATGATGCGTCCGACGGCCGTGCTGCCGGTAAAGTTGATCTTCTTGACGCGAGGGTCGGTGATGAGTGACGAGGTGACGGCTGCGGCGTCGGAGGGTTCGTGTATAAGAAGATTGACCACGCCCTTGGGTAGCCCAGCCTCTCGCAATACATCCACAAGCGCCCAGAAAGTCCGGGGGCAGCGTTCAGAGGCCTTCAAGACGACTGTGTTTCCGGTGGCGATGGGAAAAGCGACCGCTCTGGTGCCGAGCATGTACGGGGCATTCCTGTTCCGTGCGTTAGCCGCAGGTGGCGCGAGAGGAATGTGGATGTGCCTCAACATGTATGAAAAGAAGAAAAAAAGCAACAAGGTTGGAAGTGTAGGGACAGACAGGGCAAGAGAGTGTCATACCAAGCAGCAATGGATAGCACAACGCCATAAGGCTCTCGCAGGACAATAGCACTCCGATTCGAGTTCGCCATGGCGGGAAATGAACCGGCCAATGTGGGAACACGACCACCAACATCCTTCAACATGGCGATGGAGTTGTTGAGATTGAAGTCTGCCCAGTCAGAAGCGCATCCTGTTTCATCCACCATGAACGTAGCCAACTCGTCACGACGACGGGACATGATATCGACCGCTTTGAGAAGAATATCTTGGCGCTCTTGAGGCGTAGTTCTACGCCATGAAGTAAGAGCCTCGGCGGCTGCATCCACGGCTTTGGCGGCATCATCTACAGAGGCACCGACGCTCTTGTGCAACACCTTTCCCGTGGCCGGAGACTTGATATCGAATAATTTTTCGGGGGCATAGTCCTGACCTCTGATGACGAGGGGAACAACGGTAGATACTGTCATAATAAACTTGTTTTCTTCTTGTCTCGTTGATGGTGTCAGGGTGTTGGTTCTGAGCGTCTTTGGAGGTCATTGATGTTGTTGAAACAAGAGTCGCGCGTAAGTCTTCGACGTGGCAATCGTCGACATATAGCACAAAGGTTTAGTAAATCTATGAGGCTAAGTTAATTGAGAGTTTCTAGTTAGAGGGGTAGTAGAATAATCCTGGGCTCTTACGCCAGCAGAAGCAAATAAATTACCTATGTACAACGCATGCGGCGCAAGAACTTACAGCGATGTTTCAAACAACCATTGGAATGTAACATACAGGTAGCTCACAATTACGACTCGACAGCCCCGCTTGCCTTATAAGCTGCTACATCATAGATTTAAGCGTCGCAGTATCGAATGCCGAGTTTCACATTCACCCAATAACGCTTGGAAGACGTGCGAGCGACACCGGAGTCACACGTCGGATGTGTAAAGTACAGACGAACGCGAGCGACATCATGCCCGATATCGGCGGCAAGAAGCTCACGCTTGACGCCAGGCTTCTGCAGGACCATCATGGCCGACAGCTTGAAAGGGTGTCGGCATCTAGGAATGGCTGTGTCACCTCGGCGGTGTTGACACGAACCGTTTCTGACAGCCAGATGAGTAACGAGTCTATGCAGTTGACTATGACAATGACTGATGATGGGGGACGAGAGCGAACAGTGCACATACCGACTCGAGGCTGGTTAGCTGACAGATTGTGTCGAACGTCTGCCTTAGACTTGGATGATGCTACATGCGTCGAAGCGGGCAGTGGTGCCTTGAGAGCTCTCCTCTGGGGAGGGCACGAGGAGTTCTCGACGCTGGCCATGGATGAGACGGGTGGAGGGCGGGAAGACGTGGGATGACACGATCATACGCATCAACAACTTGGCCGATATTTGCAGCGGAACAGTTGACGAGTTTGTCGCCGTCTGTACATACGGAGTACCTAGGTACCTACATACATAGGAGGTAGGTACGTAGGTACCTATGTACATAATGCGTTGCCCCGCGTCTGACAGCTGGCAAGTTGCAACAGCTGAAGCTGCGAATCGGGCAAGACCCAAGCGGCGCTCGGGGAAGAAAAACGGGCCGACTTCGGAGATGAGCTGCTCGTTTGTCTGGGCCTTGCACCTTCGCGAGCGCGTTTGTATTCTCCCGCTTATCTCGTCAGCCAATCATCATTCACCTTGTTGGTTGGGG